>QMIH01000773.1:32739-45202 GCA_003987875.1 Clarias batrachus | reverse complement strand
TATAATATAATGTAATGTAATATAACAAATATAATATAATATAATATTCGTTTAACTTACTAACATGTAGCCAACCATTTAGTTAATGTTCATTGTAATGTAAAACTTTTAGTTTTACTGACTAAAAAAAATACATATGGCAATGTGCTGGTGATGAGCTCCCATAATTAAATTCTGCAGCTCAATATATGAGCTTTAGCAGCACTCTGAAGGAGTCAGTGACAAAATGTGTGTGTGTGTGTGTGTGTGTGTGTGTGTGTGTGGGTGTGTGTGTGGGTGTTTGTGTGTGTGTGTGTGTGTGTGTGTGTGTTCTACTATAAGCAGCTCTATGCTGCTCTCTTTTGGCTTTAGGAAGTAATGCGGCGGAGTTATGTGGTTACAGGTAGGGGATAAGAGGAAGGTTCCCGAGGGCAAAGACAAGCAGCACAAGGAACAGAGAGATTTTGACACAGAAATAGGATATTCAACACGTAATGCTCATGATGTTTGAAGTAAAGCCTTTCATTACACCAAATCTGACTTGCACAATAGAGAAACGCAGACTGACTATGTGCAGACTGATCTACTGTAAGGGATTCGATTGAAAGCCCCAACATTTCCAGACTGAATATTGTATAGACCTTTATATGTCTAAATGGCCATTCAAGCGCACATGTGACGAATCCATTACCCTCTGCTGTCCCAGCCTCAAATCTTGACAGTCTTATTTGAGCGCTTCTGTCCCCTTGTAGACAAGTCTAATCTGGCCTTCTCTTCAGCTCAGTGGGAAATCTTATGGGCTCACTCAGGGATCGGAGCCCATTCCTGTAGCCCTTCATTGAACCTTCACACCAAACCTGTTGTTAGAAACATCTGCCACCAAGAGCGCCCCTCTCTGGGAGGCCTCGAGTGTGAAAGACAGCACAGCGAGGGAAAGAGAAATGTTGATCCTGTTTTGCACTTGTTATGAGCGGTGCATATTAGTGGCGCTTTGCAGGCTCTCTGCTCCTCACCAATGAAGGCAGACAAAAGCAGCATTAGCAGGGCTGCCACTGAGGAGAGAAAAGAAAACGTAGCTTTCTTGAGCTAGATCTTCCTAAGCGTACCCCCCAGAGCTGAGTTCAGGAAGAGCGTTTAGAATGAGATGAGAAGATGAGCGTCCTGTGAGCATATGGGTGCAAAGGGTGAATTATGTAAATAGGATAAGGAGCAGCTTGTATTCAACTTGCTTACAGATATGTGTCTGTGGTAGGTCACCACCTCTTTGTCACAAAACAAAACAAAACAAAAAAAAAATCATCCTGTCGCACTTTATGACAAATGTGTGTCATTACTATCCATAGATTAATAAAGAGGCATGAAGGCAGAGGATGTTTGACTGATGGTACATTTTTACAGTCAATTAGATTTTTCTATATTACGTGAAAACACCCTTGGAGTATGTATGTGCGTGTTTGTGTGAGAGTTGTTTGTGAAGTCTTTTTTTTTTCCTTTGGAGATATCAATTTCTAGCTTCAAATCTCAAGAGCCTTACCTTTGCAACGGTTTTCTCATTGTTTCTCTGGATCCTAAAATGATTATTTTTGTTTGTTTTCATACGCCTGTGGGGTTTTCTAAAATAATTAAAACAGAGCCATAATACAGTCACACATTAAATATTCACATTCGGCGGTCAGCCATGCATGGTTGTCTCTCTGAGGTCTTTTCACATGCTAAGTGTTAATAAACTCCCAGAAGAAATCCAACTTGATTGAAATCTCCCTTGGACCGCAATGGTTCGAGCCTGTCGAGGCAAAGTGCACTCACCGTAATTGTTCATGATGCGCTCGTACTAATTACCAGCACCCCCAAGTAGTCTCCCAAGATTACAGCAAGCTGTCACAAACAATGCACTAGTCACACGGTACTGCACCGAGGGACAGAGGTCTGTCACTTTTTATTGTTGTTCCACTTGCCATGACAGTGACGACCCACTGAATGTGAGGTTAATTTCGCCTGCCATAAACCCTCCCAGATGTACAATGCTCTGCTGAGGCTGTGCTGCATCCCTGAAAGAAAGCAATCTGAATTCATGCCTCGTCTGAAACCTCCTTCTTGATTTTGTCAGGTTAGATAAATAGGATTTGACATTGTTTCTGAGGAGCCGAACTTCCATAATCTGCTCACTAAACAACAGAGAATGTCTTCTCCTAACCTTGTATAGAGGCGCGTAGATGAAATAATAAAGCAGTTTGATTGATCTCGAGAAGAGAACGTTCTCGCACCCTTTGATCCGTAAGACACTTTAAGTGACTCTTTTGCAGGACTGAATACAAGTCAATTTGTTTAACTACTTAAGAGTCTTGAACATATCACAAACCAGGCAGACTGCCATGAGACAGTGTCCCTTATGAACATCTGTATGTATAAAGGAATGTATGTATAATTTACAGTATAGTACAGTATCCTTTGCATGTGTGTTCATAAGTGTCAAAAATGTTCAGAATGAGCCTATTGTAACTAATAATTGGATTTTTTTTGCATTGTTTCACTCTGTGTGGGAAATCATTTATGTTGATATATCAATTACAGGGAAGAGTGCAGATGGTGCAGTGTGTGTGTAGTTTTATATGTAGTGTCAGACCATCTGCATGTCCCTATACTTTTATCACTTTTACTGTAGATTAAATTTCCAGTACTCACACTAATTAAACTGACAATAACAGCACCATCTGGGTCACCATTACCTAGTATTGCCTAATTAAAACAGTTTAATTGCATGAACACAGTACAGGTATGCCCAACCTTGACACAGCGTTTCAAATGCTTTAGTCTGAAGTACCGTCTTGTGTCCACTTTTCCCAAGTTTCTATCATTTGTGCTAAAATAGACCAAGAACTGTGACTAAAATAAGAGCATTTACCATGTCTCATATCCCCAATGAGTATGTTAATCTTCAGATCTGAACTCGGCATGACCTCTGTCTTGATTGTGACAATCGGACCCTAATCAGAGTAGTGAGACAATACCAGCTCCAGTGCTGTAATACCCTGAAATCCGCCCTTAATTCTTCTTTTGTGCAGGGAAATGATCTCCCATGTTAGAGCCGCAGACATGGATAAAACCTCAGGCATTCTGTTGAGTGGATGTTTTCCCCTTCAGGATGCATGCAAAACTTTTCTCTCTGAGATACTAAATGCCATTACAACTCAAGCCTTTCGAAACAATAACCTTTAGTGGATACTACAGGACTAAAATCCCTCAATTTTTGTATTGTTCACATTACAGCAACATAACAGAAATCCTCATATTGTTTATTATATTTGTAATAATAAGGCCGGGGAGATTTGTAAAAGCTGCTGTCCTAGTTGACAAGTTCTATTTGCTGGGTCTACAAAAAAAATTCAAGCACTCCAGAAAGCTAGAAAAGAGATGAACAAGAAGAGTTTGTGGAGAGAGAGAGAGAGAGAGAGAGAGAGAGAGAGAGAGAGAGAGAAATAAAGGAGCAATGCACACTGTGATTATTACTAATTACGAATAAAGATAGTTAACAGTTTACACATATTTTAGGAAGAGAAAGTGGAAAGGGGAATTAGTTCTCATTGTATTGAGTGTACAATGAGACATATTTGATGTGTCTTCATATTTTTGCCTAATAAAGGTATGCTCCTAATGTCACAATTCCTGAATTCTATCGTCTATTGACATCTACGCATAACTGATTTGGGTTACTTGTCTAATGTCAAATGTATAGAAACTGGTGTTGTAAAAAAAAAAAAATTAGAAATAGTTGTAGCTCAGAGCGGCGGCACAATGATGTAGTGTCCAGGTTTGATTCCAGGCCAGGTTCTATTCCCATCTCTGTGTGCATGGAGCTTGCATGTTCTCCCTGTGCTTGGTGGGTTTCCTCCGGGTACTCCAGTTTCCTCCTAGACATGTAGGTTAGGTTAACTGGCATTCCCAAATTGTCTGTATGAGTGTGTGTGCCCTGCGATGGATTGGCACCCTGTTAAGGGTGTACCTCGCCATGTGCGCTAAGTCTCCTGAGATTTGCTCTAGGCCCCCCCATGATCCTAAATTCAGGGTTAAGCTGTATAGATGATGCGTGAGTGAGTGTAGCTCAGAGACCTCCAAGATGTTTGGGCTTTGTCATGAATGTTGTTCTGGTTGTTTATCTTCCAAAAGCTCATCATTAGCAGTTGCTCATCGCTATCCCTAAAAGTTCTTGTAGATTTGATCACAACATTAAATTTACAGTACATACTGTAAAACCAAACCAGAACATGTTTGGTGCCTTAAAAACTCAGTATATTATGAGCAGTAATGAGAGGCAAGCAAGAAGGGGCAGCCAGGCCGTACACAACTTGGCACAGGTTTTATGCCGGATGCCCTTTCTAATGCAATCTAATTTATAGATTGTTGGATTTCATTTTTCTTGTGCTTTGTCACTTTTATCCCAGGGGTCACCACATCGAATCACTTGATCCTCAAGATCTGGCACAGTTTTTACACTGTTTGCCCTTCCTGTCACAAAGTTCCCGTTTTCTAACTGGGATTGGGACTTGGACTCCATGCAGCGGCTGAGTTGTATAGAGCATAGCGAGAGGTGGAATGTAATTAAGTACATTAGCTTTACTACTCTACTTAAGGAGCCACTGTGAATGGTGAAGAAGTAATGTCACCACCTCCAGACTATTATATTCTATATGTAGGTAGCTTTAGATAATATTTGATGTCAATGTTATTCCTTCTTGATTATTCTGATAGCAGCTCACAATTAGTAAAAAGCAACATTCACGCGGGTTATCATTCTAAATCCTACTTACATGCATATGGCAATTTATACCAAATTCCTTGTGGTCAAAATACCTGTTTGTGTTTTCAAACAGACAATGTGTCAATCACCAAAATTACAATTAATTACAAATTACAGATGTGTAACAATTGATTACACATCTGTTCACTGCATACAATTTTAACTGTTAGCACCAATAACATTATTGTATTATATTACTGTATATTGATATAGATTGTCATCAGAATCATGGTGTGCATGACATGATTACATCATGAGAATAGAATAACTGACCTGGTGTACTGAGTGCTTCAGCATGTCCAACAACAGTGTCCATTTAGATAATATCCCTAGACTGTTATAGGTACAATGTCTAGTCCTCATACCAAAGAGGAGTCAACAAAGGAAAATAACTTTTAGTGTGATGAAGAATGTTTGTCCAACTTTACAGTGTTTTTAACACTACCCAGCGACAACTGCTAGGAAGGAAACTGGGTAAATTGCAGGTGTGCCCCGACTGTCTCATGGGACACGGTACTTTGCTAGAAGACCACAGTGTAAGGCTGTAGGCAGGGAAGCCTCCGTACTCCCACCCGGTTAACCTTCTGCAGTGACTTTAGATACAACTTGGAGTCAACTTAGGTCAAACTGTTGATGTGTGGAGGAAAGACAACAGTAGGAGTATAGAACGTTGCCTGACCACTTTGTGACATGGTATGAAAAAACCCATCTGAAGATGAATGTGGCAAGGGTCAAGCTCCAGTGAAAAGAGAATACATCTTCTTACTGGAATACTCATTTTCATCCACCATGTTCAGGAACATTGCCACGTTGATTGCCATGTTCAGTAGAATCCAGTTTGCTATTTTTTGGTTATAACATCTATATCTAAGCAAACACCAATCCCAAAGTCTCGTGTGTGTCTGTGTATGAAGGTCATTGCAAAACGTAAAAAATGCACGCTTGCAATATGCTGTATCTGGATATTTTAATGGGTTTCACCCAAACAATGTGAGAAGACGTACCCTTCACATTAAACTTCTATCCCACCAGACACAGTGGAATCCTGAGTTCTGCCTTCATCTCTGACTTCTATTTTCTGTCCACTTTCTCATTTAGACTATGTAAGATCACTACTTTAACAGTTCAGTGCAGTCTTACCCATCTTGCAGCTGATTTTCCCCCTTCATTTGACTTGAATGTTTCCTGTGTCCTTGATTACTCGTTTTTTTTTTTTTTTTAATCAATCCCTGTTTTTGGTATTACTGTAAATGACAGTGTTTTAACCTTTGCCTGCTTTTTATTGTTTATTGTTAATAAAACATTTCTGTAAATCCTAAATTAACTTGTGAATCCAATTTCAAAAGTCTATTTACATGAATCCAGCAGAGGCTTGGGGGTTGCAGACAATCTGCAGTTGTTTCTCAAGCTTAACTAGTAGGAACCCATGCTCAACATTCATGTTTCCTCCACCACATAGCAGTTAATCAAGGGCTGGGGACGAGACCCCTCCCCCAACCTCCGTGAAGTTCAACCCAGAAATCCTTGAGTAGTGCAAAGGGTGCGTATGGAAACGTATGTGAACCTTTTGGAAATTTATGGTTTTTGGGGATTAAAGAGTCATAAAATGTGATCATGTGATTTGTATTGACAAATATAATGTGACTAAAATAATAACACAAAAGATTCTGATCTTTCATGTCTTTTTTGAACACACTGACTTGGCCACTCCAAAAGATGTTTTTTTTTTTTTTTCTGAAGCCATTCTGTTGCACTTGCTCAGGGCTTTTGGATCATTGTCTGGTTGCATCACCCCACTTCTACAGACTCTACAGAGCACTTCTAGAGCTAACATACAGACATTCTCACATTATTCTAAAAAAAAAAAAATTGATACGCTTGGGAATTCATCTTCCCCTCTATGACTGCAAGCTGGCCTGGCCCGATGCAGCAAAGCAGGACAAGATCATGATGTTTGCTCCATCATACTTTACAATTGGGATGTTTTCATGATGATATGCAGTGCCCTTTTTACTCCAGAGGTAGTCCTGGGTATTCTTTCCATATGCACAAAACATTTTGCCAGTATTGCTAAGCAGTGGCTTTCTTTGTGGTGTCATATGTACTGTAAACTCATGATCACAAATGTTAGCCAGTCCCAATGATGCCGTCAAATCTTTGCCATTCGTGATTGTTTTTTGAACTCACTGATGATGTTGTGCTCCTTTGTTCACTCTGACTGGCACCCACCTTTTGGATAATAACCACAGTCCTAAAGTTTCTCCATGTGCCTACTGTAACTGTAGACTGGTGAATTTTTTAAGTATTTGAAATGACTTTGTAACCCTTTCCAGCTGTATGTAAAACAACAATTCTTTATCATAGGGCCTCTGAAAGCTCTTTTTGGCGAGGCATGGCTAACATTAGCATATTCTTCTTGTGCGGAGCGAACTCAAGACGTTTGAGTGGTTTCTAATCAGTCAGAGTAGCTCTAGTCCACACCTCATTTTCTTAACAAGACTCAGGTATGCTAACACCTGACTCCAATTAGCTTCTTTGAGGTAATTAATTCAAGGATTCACATACTTTTTCCACTAGCACTATGAAGTTTTTAGGAATTATTATTTGTTATTTATTATTGATTATTTTAGGCACATTATATTTGTCAATACTCTTGACATACGTAGATGAACATCAGATCACGCATATATACACGAAGAAAGACAAGAAAAGAGCATGCAAATAAATTCAGTAAATTAGCAACGACTGTGCATCCTGCAGAACCACAAACATAATATAATATTCTGCTTTCTTTTCTGGCAAATATTTTCCTGTAACTTTTAATTTTGAGGTGGAATACTGATGCTTGAAAATTCGTAATGTTTTTGTACTGGCTCAATAATAAAGACATTTCGGGACATTTTTTGCTTCGTTGCACAGTACTGTATATATCAAAAGTAATAATCCATTACATTATGTATACACTTATATGTTATGTAATATAATGCATAACTGTTGTATATGTTATGTATCATAGTGCACATAATTGTTATTGCAGAAATCTAAGGATTATTTGTAATTCTTTGCAATGACTGCCTGGAATTAGGAATGTATGAACAATACCAAAGATACACTTTAGAATTTATCCAGCTACCTCTATCAACAGTCACATTATTAATAAACATTAGTGTCCCAGTTCCATTGTCAGCCATACAGTACATGCCCATGCCATATCATTTATCCACCATATTTGACAGATAATGTGGTATGTCTGGAAGTTGAGTCATGTCAACTGGACGGCTTCTTAGATTAGTAGAAATGTTTTACTACTCGTCCAAGTAGCTTCTTCAATCTGATGAGTACTTGGATGAGCAGTGAAACATTTCTACTAAACAAAGACATAATGTGGTATGCTTTGGATTATGAAGCCGTACTTTCCTTTTCCATACTTTTTCTTTCTCATCATTCTGAACCAATGTAATCTTGGTTTTATCTCAAGGTTTATTCTGTTTGTTCCAGAACTGGACAGGGTTTTTTTTTTCATAGCAAAGTCTATTCTGGTCTTTCTGCTCTGTACTATTAGTAGTATGCATACACTATGTGATTTTAGACAGGATTTTGTATAGGATTCAAAATCATACAGAGACCATCAAGTCTGCACCAGTCAGCATAAGTTGCAGCCAGTTGGCAAGACAAGTTGGCACAGAACTTTGTAAGTGTATAAGTGGTACAGACTCAAATTGTAAGTGTGTGAGAGGAACAGACTGAGAACAGACCCCTTCTGAGATGAATTACAGTATATCAGACATGTTTGGTTTTTCAGAGCTGACTCTGGATGCTGTCCTGTCCAGAGTGTACAGTGATCACTGACCACCGGGAAATTGTGATTGGCATATTACAACTGCTGCTGCTTCTCTGGCATCCATGTTTGTTGTTCTTGTTGTTTCCTTCCTCTTGAATATTTATTCTTGCTCTCGCAAGAGTTGTCCAGAGAGTTTGATGCATTCATTTGGCTTCACATAGTCTTTTCACATATTCTCTGATCCCTCCTTTGGCAATTGTTAAGCGTATAAACCAGGGGTCTCAAACTCAGTTCCTGGAGGGCCGCAGCCCTACAGAGTTTTGTTCCAACCCTGCTCCAACATACATACTATGTAGTTTTCAAATAAGCCTTAATGACTTGTTTAGTTGGATCAGGTGTTTTTAATTATGGTTGGAACAAAACTCTGTAGGGCTGCGGCCCTCCAGGAACTGAGTTTGAGACCCCTGGTATAAACCCACTGTTTTTGAGTCATCATTAAAAGGTCTGCAAAGGCCAGTAGCATATATCATATACTCCCAATCTTTTTAGAATATTTTAGGATTGGTAAAGTCATGTAACCTATCCCCGGCTTTAAGGTAACCCTTCTGTAATTACATTCATTAAGGTGTCTCTTGGACTGTCTTTGTTTCTATCATTCTGATAGGTCTGTCTTGTTTTTCTTTTTTCGGCAAAGTGATGATCTTCTTCACATGCACTTACATCTCTTTGAACTATACGGTGCACTCTTTCAATTTTTCCGCATTTTATGTTACACATTCATCGTAAACTGGATTCAGATCCTTTTTTCTCATTATTCTACACACAATACTACACAACAGCAAAGTAAACACAGTTGTTCATCATTTAAGATGAGACCTTATATAGACAGATGTGTGCCATTCTTAATTATGTCCAACTAATTCGATTAGGCTCAGGTGGACTCCAACGAAGTTGATGCATCACAAGAACCATTGACATGAGTTGGGTGCACCAGAGTTCAATTGCAAATGTCATAACAAATTATGTGTAAATGGGACGTTTTCAGTCCAAACACCCCGAACACCTGAATATTGAGAGTTCAAAGTTTATCTACCAAATGCTAATTCAACACGTTTAATCAACTGCAAGTCTTTTATCTACTTAATTTCTCATGAAATAACTAAGACACCTGGCCAAAAAACTGCTTATCAGTTACAGTAGGTGTTAAGTTCCTTTTGAGTGTGTGAAAATGTATTGATTATGTAAAAAATGACAGTAACATGGAACAGTTAAAGCAAAATTTTTATTAATCCCCTTAAAGTCTATATACTTAAGAAATACATCAGCATACATCAGAATGTCACACTTGTACACAAAAAGTGGGTGAAAATGGGTGAGCATCACAGCTAGAGGTGAGCTTCATCCCATACTGAGAAAACCAAAGGGCACTTTCATTTTCAGATTCTGGTTGTCACAACCATTTCACAAGTCTTTTATAATAATAGTAATTAATAACTATTATTATTATTATTATTATTGTTGTTGTTGTTGTTGTTGTTTTATTTTATTAATTATTGATAATAATAATTGGTAATAATCTGGTGTACCCATTTGACATAGTAACAGAAGTTTTCACCAGTGTGAAAAGAATATAAAAAAGAGTATGACATTCATTTATAATGCAACATGCCTAACAATTAATGTCACATAATGTAACAATGTAATATAACTAAAACATTCGTTCCCTTTTTATGAGATTTCAACTTTATTCTGCACTGTGAACGGCATTAGAATTTGGAGAATAGTGAAACACAAAAAACGGAAGTTTACAGTCTGCCACTGCCATGGAATTACCACTAAATACCACTAAAAAACTACATGTATGTGTTATTGAATGTGATGCAGTCTGTAAAATAGGACATTGCAATTTGGATTGCAACATTGCAATCCTGTCACCTCACTGCTATTTGTAATAGAGGTACTCAGTAAGAGTGCTGTACAAAGCCATGGAAATCTGCCTAAAGCAGAGTGAGAAGGAAAAAGAGACAGATCCACACACAGCACCCCAGAGTATGAGTATATGTTAAAAAGCAAAGACAAAGTTCACAATGCTCAAAATAATAAACACTGACTCGCATCTACTGCCTGTTTCATCTTCCTCATGACGAGTTATCCCATCCCAAAATATTTCACTACTCTTGTAATGGCTGGTTGTGTCTTCTCCAATTTGAATCTATTCACAATTATAATAAATATCTGTTCAGTAGGTAGTTCGGAAATACGAATCTATAACCTAAATAAACAATGCAAATATTGTTCACATTTAGTAATGTGTATCTATTAGGGTGCTTAAAAAGAAATCTGTACTGATAAATAATTGTATATTATTATTATTATTATTATTATTATTATTACTATTAAAGGGGTCACTGGATGCAAAACACTTGAGAGCCCTTGCTTTAAAATATTAAATTTTTTCCTCATGCTATAGCACTTACTATTGCATTTTACAGTGTTGACCATGTACTCTTGTTTTTGTTCATAGAGTGACATAACTGAAGTGGATTAATGCCAGGATAACCATGTTGGGGATTCAACTCTAGCCAATTCCTGCAATTCATGCCCATACTCCCTACAAGGCTATTGAATTCCTTCCAGATGAATTCCTGCTAAAGTGGCAATTTATTTGTAAAGTCTAGCAGATCCAAAGCCTGAGGAGGTAGAATTGCTGAGATACATGTTGCCCTGAATCATTTGCTAAACATGCCCCTGGCCACAATCCCTGCTCATCCATAAACACCCGACCCTGGAGAAAAAGTGCCTGAATGTCAGCTGAAACAAAATATGACCTGCTGCACAGAAGGAAAGGTTTGAGATGAAGACTCCAGGTAGGCAAGGTAGCCCCCTTTAGCTATGTTTTTGCTTGAGCCCAATAAGGCCACCTCCAAAGCAAGCATTATGTAAAAGGAGCAATAACTCCAATACCAGACTACAGCAAAGAGTTTGTTGTACTGGAGGATCTCATCGATCTGCTTAAAGAATCCTGCGAAGACATCAATGCTTCACTGTACAAAGTGAGACTGGGCTTAATTAACAATTGTTAAATTATTATTAGTGACAACTACATAATAAAATTTACTAACTGCATTCTGGGGTCAAATTAAGCTGATTTAAACAAATGCTGATTATTTATTAATTCCATTTCAAGTATTTTTTGTAAGTATAAAATCAGTGAAGAAAAAATGGGTAAATTTTGATTTAATTTTTCTGGCCATGCCACAACTAAAGAAATGTTGTAAATTTTACTCAATTAGAGAGGCTAGGTTCTACTGCCATGCAATTTCCGCCTAAGTTTTTACGTTCAGACAAGGTGCCACATGCTGCAGGATCTGCATTTTTCTTAAGGTGAGTTGTTTAGTTGGTAATATGAATGTACAAATAATTCATAAACAATTTTGTAGCAGTTACTTTTTTTTACAGACAGTTGTAGGCACATTTTATTGTGTGGTTAAATTTAGTTAAGCTATGTCCTCTCAGTCTGTTCTAAAGCAAATGTGTCCTCTCAGGCTGCTCTGTTTGTATTTGGCTAAAAGTCAAKTAAGGGCTTAGCATGGTAGTTAGTTCGGTGTGTGAATTTTATTACAATGTGTGTTATATAGTATATAATATTATTTTTTATAATATTTAAGAGTCAGCCTAGCTAGTAAACGTTTCAGAGTTTCAGCGTGAGCTTCCCCTCCCCCACTGTAACAAGTGATTAGCTGACCTTGACACTAAGTGCCTAACTGCAGCAGTTAACCATTGCTCTAGAGGTGAGTAATTAACAGATTAATAGATTAATAGTTGATTTTTTTTTTCTCAAACAAACTGTTTTTGTAGATCTTAGTAAACTTTTGCTGTTCAATCGGCCTGATATTCACTTTTATTGC
>QMIH01000773.1:0-25830 GCA_003987875.1 Clarias batrachus | reverse complement strand
TGTGTGTGTGTGCGTTTCGTGCATGCGTGCGTGTGTGTGTGCGTGTGTGTGTGTGTGCATGTTTACATCTCTAGTTCTGGATGTAATTTTATACTAGGGACGGTGATTTACTCGCCCAAGCTCAGTTGAGATTTTTGACAGCAGGATAATGTAAATCCAACAGAGTCATCGATACAGTGGTTAATAAGTCACTTCAGAGAACCGAACAAGTTTGAGTTTTTTTGGCTTTTGTTATTTTGCTCCTGTATTATAAACACTATGCAATGGTTTTGAAATCAAACAAAGGTAATGACGCTCCAGTGCTTTAATTTGAGGATATTTACATCTCTATTAGATTAACTATATATTCTTTTGTGTAAATACGATGTGCAAAGCTAAAAAAAACAAAAAAAAAATATGTCACTGTCCAATTATTTACAAACCAGACTATATAATTCAACTAACTGCACAGAAGAGCATTCTCCTAGGATTTGTGTTAATTTTATAATAGTTTAAACCCAACACTGAGAACAACTGCTGCAGTTTTTACTGACCAATTTCCACTGCTTCTACTTTTTCCATCCACTCCCAAAATCCCAAATCTTGTCCTTCTCTAATTACCATATCATCTCAGCCCCCATGCATGCCTCCTTCTGCATCCTCCCCCTCTCTCTCCTCTGCTTTCTGTCAGTAAAGTTGCCCCATTAGCCCCAGCGCAGGAGTGTTAAGAGTAATGGCCCTGCCAATGTGAGAGCCAACACAGGGGAAATAACGTTTCCCTCACCTGGCCTGGAAACCTCAGCGCAGGGTAATGAATCCTTATGAGAGCCAGGCAGGGGGATATTGTTCCCTCGCTTGTGGATGGTGGGAGGGGGAGACGGGGCAAATGCAAACGGAGGAAATTCACGAGCTGGCTTGTTTTTGCAAGTCATTAAGTATGTGTTAATCATCTCAGAGCGTTTTCATAACTTTGCAGGGGAAATGAAGAAGGATGAAGGGAAGAAGTGAGAGAAAAGCTTGGAGGAAGAAGGAGGCAATGAGAGGAGATGATTTGTGTGGAGTCGATGTTGCAGGCTTCCTGACGCATTCATTACGATGACTTTTCTCCCTGGATTAGATGGAATTTCTGTTATGTGGAGATCGCTTTAGAGAACTTTAGCTATCTACAGTGGCAAAGTGACTCTAAACAAGAATGCCTATCTGTTATCGTATTCCTTTTATTAAAGGTATTACAGCGTATCATATTAAACTGCATGGTTTGAAATGTAAAGTTATACAGTAGGACTAGTATTACGGGCATTGTGTGGACATAGACACGCGTAACTGGTTTATAATCCGGGTCAGGTCTCTATATAATCATCATATCAACTTATAACTATTTCAGATTTGAGGTTTTAGCACAGATGTTTGCTCATAACATGACCCTCCATTTAGCAGCATTTTGTATGTATTCGCTACATTTCAAGTTTAAAAATGCAGCCCTAATTTATAGTATCAGTAATTAAAACATTTAACGTAGCACTGTAATGACTCTTGTCTTTTGACAAATACATACAAAGTAGAACATCATCTATTCATGAATACCCTCACCCATGTCTCTCATATTTGCTTTAAACATATTTTCCGTGTTGGGAACATTTCCAATTGTGGCCTGGTACCAGAGCTCCAATAAACCTTACTCAGTGAACCCTGGTTCCTTAACTGTGGGAGCTGACCATCCTGATATTATTGGCTCAATAAATCTCTGCTGTTTATATAAAAACCTACGTGATTCCGATGACATCATTCACATAATTTTGCCTATAATTTCTGCCAGAATTTTGAAGCCCAGTCAGAAAACACTGTAACTAGCATGTCTGAGTTGTTTTTTTTGTTTTTTTTTTTGTTTTTACAATTTCACAACACTATAGTTACACCCACCACCATGTGGATCTATGTATGCCTATTTTTATGATTTTATGATACCTCAGGCAAGTCCTCAGGTGGCCATGTCATAGTACTTTTTTCCAAAAATGTTTAGTTTTTTCGTAATATAGAATATGTTACAATACACTCGTATACCCTCTTGTGGTTTACCTAATTATGTATTTGCTTGTGAACAAAATCTCTCTCGGCAGTGGCTCTCCACAGCTGGATCTGCAATCATTATTTTCAAGTCTACATTCATTTCAAATTTTGTGTCTTGTTTTACTTTTAGAGAGTCTGAGGGTATGAGGAAAGAAACTCACCCACTTATCTGTCACATCCAATATGCTTTCCGTATGCTTACCTTATATGTTTCTTTGTTTTGCTTTAACGTAGACTTACACCTAAGATGTCTTTAGGTTACAGCATGTCTAATGGATGGTTTCGTGTGTGTAATGTCTCACCATCGCCTCATCGTCTATAGCGCTTTACACACTGGACAGAGTACCAATCCATCCCAGGGCGCACACATAAAATAATGTCGTTTTTCTTTTTAATTAATTTTTTTAAGGTCATTATCAATATTCTGCAGCTTAAATTAGCGTATATTGAATGTTCAGACCTTTCCCGTTTGTCAGAGCAACACACTTAACATGTATGATGCGATGACTGAGGGTCTATGTCCTTGAAAATCACACACTGACATATTTTCCTATCTTGCGCTTCCCTCGATTTATCACATTAACAAGTAACGACTCCAGATGTTTTTCTTCATTTTTTTTATTCAGCTAAATTGCTAATTGAATTCGGCTATAAAAGAGCAGATGCTTTCATGCTCAGAATGCAGTGTTTCTAGGAAGATACATGACAGGAAGATGTTGAGAATTGGCTCGGAAATTAACCCTCTCTTCACTAAATGCCACTTAATGTGTTTTTCTTTGAAGATTTATATTTTTTATACAATTATTTATTCGAAATTCTTGTCTCTACAATATCTTAATTTTTATGAGAGAATTATGAAATTATGAGACTTCAAACAGTTTTATACTACACACTGAAGTCTCATATAGCTTTCATCTTGAAACAATTCATCCGAATGTGTTTTACATTTTCACTGAAACTTGCGCTAAATCACACTTAAGATTTCTAAATTGTCACTTGAGGCAAAAAAGCAAAAGTAAACACGTTTCCATACAGAATTTTAATGTGAGCCTCCTGACAGGATCACCTAAAGAACGAAGTGCATTTGGACTGAGTGAAAGAGAAGTGGATGAATGTAAGTGCTTGTCAATGTCCATAATTGTCATAGAAGGCATTTTTAAACTGCTGACATTCCCATGAAAAATGTGGCTTGAACATCATTCCAGAACAGAGATCATTTTCCTTTTTTCTTGCATTTTTTTTAACTGCGATTTGTTTTTATCCGCCATTTGTTTCTAATTTGTAGAAACATAGCACGGCTGTGGTTTTTCCCCCTTTTTACAATGCCATTACAAAAACAATGTGCTCTGTTTGTAGCACTAACTTGAATTTAATAGTGCTTATCCCTGAACCATGGCCATTCCTTACTTCTCAGCTTCACTATCAATGGGTTCATGATGGGATACAGGGACTCTTTCTGTACTGTTTTATTTAAGGATGTTATTCTTGGCCTCTGCAAAGCCCAAAGTCAGCCCCTGGGTCTTTTTCCCAAGCGACTGAACCGCCCACATGTCATCCGTCATCTGACCCCTTCTGCTTGACAGGTCACTCATGCTTTTCCACCAGGATGGTGTGTGTGTGTGTGTGTGTGTGTGTGTCTGTGAGAGAGAGAGAGAGAGAGAGCGCGCATTCAGACACATTGCCTAAATCAGCAGCTATATGTTGGTTTTAGGAAACTAATCATTATTGCAATTTACAGTGGAGTTAGAATCATACATAATGTCATGGCAATAAGTACAAAACTACGAAAACAATACGTTACATGCATTATTGAGCACTCCAGTAAAAAACTGATTACTTAATAGATTATTACCACATGCAGGAGGTTGACTATTTCACATTAAGGAATTCCAAATGACCTCATAGGCTTATATGTAAGCAGGAATAGTACATGTAAAACAAGTGGACTGGACATTTATTATGTGATGTGATGTGATACTGCCCCCTACTGAATTACCTTTACCATTTTTGGCATACTAACACTAACAAGTGCTTTGTGAGATTTTTTTTTTTTAATTACTGCACTGTATATGAAACTTGTATGAAAGATTTCTGAATGATGACAAGATGAAATATCAAAGGATAATAAAAACCTTCATAGCAGATTTAGACTTTACAATTAGACCCAAAAAAAAATCTCCGTCAAAACATCTTCCATGATTTGGGAAAATATTGAAGCTATTTAAAAACTTTCGTGTTCTTCATTTCTCTCTCTCTCTCTCTCTCTCTCTCTGTCCACTTTATTAGGAACCAATGTTGACCTGTAATTAAGGCTCTGGGCCACTAATCAGGAGGAAAGGGGTTCACTCCCCGGGGGCACCAAACGGCTGTTGGGCGATTTCTGCACTGGAGCACTGTATCATGTTTGATATGTCAAGCAAATACTTTTATATGTAATATATATGTAATTTAAGCGCCTACTTATTAATCAGTCAATTACATGCCAGTGGTGCAATATAATGCAATATCATGCAGCTACAGATAAAGAGCTTCAGTTACTGATCACGTTGAAGTCTGTGCTTTTGACTTTGCTGCACAATTATTGCCAGATCGGCTAGTTTGAGTGACAGTTCTGTGGGTGGAAACAAGTTGTTGATAAGAGAGGTTGCAGGAAAATGGAGAGATTTGTTTAACGTTTCAGTTAAAAGTAAGTAAGTCAAATAATCACTCATATATTGTTGACATACAGTCCCCTTCAAAGTATTGAAATAGCAAGGTCAATTATTTTGCAAGAGAGAGAAAAAGACAGGGAGAGAGTGAAGCAGAGATTGGCTGATTGATTGATTGATTGATTGATTGATTGATTGATTGATTGATTGATTGATTGATTGATTGATTGATTGATTGATTTTATGTGTTCATGTGTGATGCCAGTTTACATTTTTGTGTCTTTGATTCCTAAACACTGCATGCACATGCATTAAAATATAAATAATAAGTCTTTGGTTTTAAAACCTAAAAGGGTGGCTTTGCTTTAGAGGCTACATTTTGCAGGCTGTTAAGTTTGGAAAGATGAATTTTAATGCCATCCCAAGGCATCACAACTATTAATGCTTTATTAGGTGCTCAGTGCAGTTTCTACGAATGGCTCTGTCAATCAATGACACACCTCAGTGTCTAAAAGGAAAATCGTTCCTGAAGGACTCTGTCACTAAATGCATTTCCTTCTTGTTAAGACGACTCTCTGCAATCAGTCCAATCCTGTTTTTTTATACAGATGTGGAACAGTAATTGAGGCAGTTCCCAAGGGTGTGGCACATTTGGGAACATTAAGCGGTGTCTCTTGTCACATAATATAGTTTTTTAAATTGCTCCTTCTTGTCAGTTGTGTGCGCATTTCTGTATTGTTCTTTTTTCCTTTTTATTTATTCATTTTGCGTCAGTCTACAGGAGGTTCCTAATGCTTGTTTTCCATTTCTATCCTATGGGGGAGGGAGGATGTCAGGTGCTGGCCTAGAAGAACCTCCATTTTCACCCATCATCACCGTGGCACTTTTACCAAGACACACATAAGCATGATGTTGCAGATCGTGAAATATGGACTGTTTATTGGAGCTGACACCCAGAAACCTAAGCTTTTCCTAAGTCCCACTGTTGATGTCTATCACTTATCCAAGGTGTGTGAATGATCTCGGATGGCGGACGTGCAATCCATATAAGCACTATAGTAGAAAGCCACCACAATCCAGTGTAACAGTTTTTGGTATATAACAGCATATACCTATTTTGGTACACAGTCAGTACTCTTAGTTTTAATAAGAATAACAGGAATAGTAACATTGCAGGAGCAGTTTACGTTACTATGGCGGCCGTCTCTCTGGGAGGAATTCGTTATTTTTCATGGTTGCAATTCAATACACATTCAAGACGTATTTAAATATACAAAAATCTGAGTACTGTGATAACTTCAGTATTTATTTCATCCATCAAAATGACATCTGCACAGTTTTAGATGAAAGCATAAAGTAACACATAGCAGCAACATATCTATCTATATATATCTATAGGGTGGGCCAAAAGTAGGGTTACAGTTAACACTTAAACATTTTCCTTTATTTGAAATTTAGACATTTACTTACTATATTTTAATGACATAATAGACATTTTGCATTGAGCATTTAATCTCTCAAGTGCTCAAAGAGTCCACCTTCTTGATAATAATAATTGTTATATCAACGTGATTGTGAAGGTGAAGCAGATAATGAAGTAACTGTAACCCTACTTTTGGCCCACCCTGTATTTTTCAATACTTTTTACACTCAAAAGTAATTTTTAAGTATTTTTAAGGATAAGGCAAATAAATAAATAAATAAATGAATAAATAAATGGCATTAAAATAAAAAAGGTCTGCTGATTTATGTGAAAACTCTAATTAATGTGACATTTTCATTCATCAACTTGGAAAGGTCTTTTTAGCTACCAGCTCCTTCACCACTGACAAAGTGACATGGAATCAACAAAGTTGTGCACATTGTGCCCATAGTAAAGTCCCCCTAGTTCATAGCAGTATTGTTTTTAGATCAACAACAGTTATACACCACAGCAGTAATTCCATAACATTTACAATACTAATCACAGTTTGGAAAAAGTAATTACCAACATCAGAGTCATCATTAACATTAACATGTTGTCAATGCTGTTCATGTGCTTTAATTTCTATCCAAAATCTTGGACTTGTATGAAAGATACAAGATTAAATAAATAGATTCCAAGCGTAGATAAATTAGATAAATGCTGGTCAGTAGAGAGCATTTATCTAGGGGGCCCCTAGAATTTTCTAGGGGGCCCACAGACCTGATCCCCTTGTCATTTTTGCAAATTTAGGTCCTCTAAAAGCCATTAAATTCATTTTAAAGAAATAATATATAGCACATTAAGTCATTTGTGCAATATAGGCCTTGCCACACCGATTTTATAAATTCATTTTAATTTTCATGAAAAGGAGAGAATGGGACAAAATACTGACCCAGCAGTTTGAGCCTTTCTCAAAATATAGCAAAGTATTAGTATGATGGCAATAAACCCTGTAGTCTTATGATAGTTGTGAAACCTGTTTGTTTTACTGCCTAGAAATGCCAGAATGTCTGAATATGAAGATTCTAATTTCACATCAAATCACATTTGTATTGTTATAAGACAAGAGCGTGGCCTATCAAAGAAAAGTTACAACGAAGCTAGTCCAAATGAAATTCTTAAAATAAAATAAAATAAAATAAAATAGAACCTTAACAAAATTTTGTTCATAGGATATATTGGCGAATCATGTTTCTGCTATGGCATTTTGTGTTTCCAGCATTATGGCAATGCGCTCTATGTTTTCATTATTTTTTAAAATTTATTAAGATTTTTAAGATTTTTTTTTTAAATATAAAATGGTTACAGTATGCAAAATAGAAAAGCACAAACACAGAAAAATAATATTGTACCATTCTTTCCAGGTAGTAAACATGTAACAGTTTTAATAGCTAAAAATATGAATACCATGCATAATCAATATTTACAGTACCCTTTTGCATAAAAAATACATATGATAAAAAGTATTTATATGATAAGTTGTCAAAATAAATTACACACAAATTTATAGTTAATAGTCCATATAGTCAATTATCTTGCCTTCATTGTTGCCATGAGCCATAGGGATATACTAAGGAGAGTACAGAAGCTTTTAAGCAAGGGTGATAAATAATGTCAAAAACCAATGTGACTTGACCTGCAGTCCCTCCCATTGTGAAATATAACCCACAATCTGTTACAAATGAAAACAGCTAATTTGATGGAGTGTTGAAATTAAACAGGTCAGCAACAATTTTTCTTTTAAAATATTCTGATTTCTAGACTGAAAATCTGTATATTTATTAATAACTTTGAATTAACTTGGAGGGGCACTTTCGCCTGTTGTTACAGACCGTGTTTGTTCCGGCATAACCCAAGTCCAGGTACCATTCCCCCCTACACCATCAGCAGCACTGCCATAATCACTGTGTTGCAGCGTCATGTACTGTAGCACACCAGGCAAGTACAGCTAGACTGCAGTACATTTACTGGGGATTAGACAGACCAAAAAGAGCTTGTCTTTCATGATAATTCCTAATTTATCAGAACTTTTGCCTCTGGCCTAAGTTATTATTTTATAAAAACATTTCTAAATATAATTACATGCCAGCAAACAATATATAATATAATCTTTTCAAATTATAGGCAGGTGTTTTAGATTGAAAATCTTTTCAAATTAAATTAATCTCCGATATTTTTTAATATGAGGCACTGTAGCTTAGTGGTTAACACTATTACTCTCACCTCAGGGGTTCAAATCTCGCCTCCGGTCTCTGTGCGTAAAGTTTGCACATTTTTCCTTGGTTAGACTCTTTCTGGTCCTCATGTTTCCTCCCACATTCTAAAGACATGCAGTGGGACATGTGTTTCCTAATTGCTCCAGTGCTTGTGCGATGAGTTGGCACCCCAAGACCATTTGTGTCCAAAGTTCAATGGGACAGGCACTAGACCCGCGTCACCCTGCAAAGACATGGTTGAGAAAGTGATTGAAAAGTGATGTGTGTATGTCTTACTTACTTCTTTTATGTGACATTTTGTCACGTCATATACCTAACTGGTACCATTTTTCGGGATCTTAAGGATTACTGGAGACTAAGGCACAACATTAGCAGGGGGGACATTCCTTCCCAATGCAATTCAATTAAGAGATTCTAATGTACCTAGATCAAAACAACTTTAACTCTCTTTACATGAAAATAATTTTACAAATTTTGCTTGGTTATATGTCATACATTTCCAATTATAGTAAGTGATGTAAATGTATAGTCAGTCTACTGATGCTAATCTGATCGGGATAAACTACTGAAACCATAAGCAAAGATTGGGAGAAGTAGCCTATTGAGAATGTATGGTGGAGCAGAAATAATCATAAAACAAAACCTGTGTCTTCATGAAGTGCCTTTAACTATTTTCAACCCTTGACTATAAAAATGGCTGCAATAATAGTTAAGGGTCTAGAGTTTGCAAATCTCCATGTGTATACAACCACAAAGTCATATGAAGGGTATACTGGATTCATATGCTGCTAAAGTTAGCTACAGAAAATTGGCAAGACAAATGAGCACATCCAATCTAAAACATTCAGTTCAAGTGTATACAGTATCTCACGAAAGTGAATACACTCCTCACATTTCAGCACTTTATATATGTGCCACTTTACATATGTGCTCATTTATCTTGCCAATTTTAAAATGTTTGCTGAAATTAGAGGGGTTTACTCACTTTTGTATATATACACCAACTCACAAAAGTGAGTACATCCCTCTAATTTCAGCAAACATTTTAGTATAGATTTACTGACCTCTGAAAATAACTCAACATACAGCCATTATATATATGTGTGTGGATGTGTGTGTGTGTGTGTATCTCAATAAATCAGAATATCGTCAAAAAAATTTCTTATTTCAGTCATTCAATTCAGACAGAGAAACTCGTACATTATATATAATCTAAACAGACCGATATATATCAAGTGTTTATTTCTTTTACTTTTTATCATTATGGCTTACAGCTAATGAAAACCCAAAATTAAGTATATAAGAAAATTTTAATATTGTATTTTAATACCTATATATATATATATATAATCTAAGAATGTTGGACTCCTGAAAAATATGAACCTCTACAGCGCTCAATACTTGGTCAGAGCTCCCTTTGCATGAATTATGTGGCGTAGAATGGAGGAGCAGTCTGTGGCACTGGTGAGGTGTTATGGAAGCCCAGGTTTCTCTGATAGAGGCCTTCAGCTCCTCTGCATTGTTGGGTCTGGTGTCTCGCATCTTCCTTTTCACAATCAGGATATTGAATTAAAATTCTTAATCCATAGGGTTTAATATGATGTTGGCCCACCCTTTGCAGCTAGAACAGCTTCAACTCTTCTGGGAAGGCTTTCCACAAGGTTTAGGAGTGTGTTTGTGAGAAGTTTTGACCATTCTTCCAGAATCATATTTGTAAGGTCAGAGACTGATGTTGGATGAGAACACCTGGCTCGCAGTCTCCACTCTAATTCACCCCAATTAAATCAAAATGTTCTATTGGGTTGAGGTCAGGATTCCGTGCAGGCCAGTCAAATTCTTCCACCCCAAACATCCATGTCTTCATGTTGTTTTTCAGGATTTGGGCTCGGCCCCTTACTCCCATTGAAAGAAACTCTTAATGCTTACAGTACCAAGGCTTTTTAGATAATTTCATGATCTCAACTTTGTGGGCACAGTTTGGGGATGGCCCCTTCCCGTTCCAAGATGATGGTGCATCACTGCTGTCCCTGGGTGTATAGGTCAGACTTTGCTTAGACAAAAGTCTTGTCACATCTTTAAAGGATTCAACCAATCACAAATTAGAGCGTCATCTGTGACGATGTAAATAACACATTCCCAGGTGTGTAGAAGAAGAATCCCAGCACTCCCAACCTTCACTTGAAATGCATCCTGACCTAACAGCATGCCAAAGATTCAACCACAAATCAAAGTGCTGATTATAAAGAGCCTGAGGACCAAGTCTCCTGCTGAGGTGGCGGACATCTTTGATGTATCTAGTGGAGAGCATAAGAAAAAGATTTGAAGAAACTGGTGAAGGTTGATTTTTTCAATTAATCATCTATTGAACTGCATCCCAAATACTCGTCGTAAATACTGCAGAAGACCTATTATACCCGCATGGACCCAAGATTCACACAGAAAACAGTCAAGTTCGGTGGAGGAAAAATCTGGATTTGGGGTTACATTCAGTATTGGAGCATGCGAGAGATCTGCAGAGTGGATGGCAACATCAACAGCCTGAGGTATCAAGACATTCTTGCTGCCCATTACATTCCAAACCACAGGAGAGGCCAAATTCTTCAGCAGGATGGCGCTCCTTCTCATACCTCAACCTCCACATCAAAGTTCCTGAAAGCGAAGAAGGTCAAGATGCTCCAGGATTGGCCAGCCCAGTCACCAGACATCAACATTATTGAGCGTGTCTGGGGTAAGATGAAGAAGGAGGTATTGAAGATGAACCCAAAGAATCTTGATGAACTCTGGGAATCCTGCAAGAATGCTTTCCAGAATTATTCCAGATGACTTTATTAATATGTTAATTGCGTCATTGCCAAGAAGTCTGGATGCAGTCCTGCAAGCTCATGGGAGACATACACAATATTAATTCTTTAATATTCTTCACAATATTAAGACTCTGTGAAGCTGCAGTATACTAATAGTGAAAGGAAAGGCATTTACATACACAATGTGATAAACCTTAAATTTCTTAGGAAGCATAAAGATGACTGTGGAGCAATGGAAAAAGGTCATGTGGTCTGGTGAGTTCACACTGGTCTTTTTTAAGAGAGATGAGTGCATCATGGAAAGAAGTAAAGTGCATGAATAAGCCTCTTTAATGCATAGTGCCCAATGTACAAGTCTCTGGATGCACTGTTATGATCAGGGGTTGCTTCAGTTGGTCATGTCTAAGCCCACCTTCCAGTTGAGGTGCTCAAAAAGGTTCAGGTCTGGAGACATACTTAGCCACTGACAAACACACTGAAAATTATGAATAGGACATGTGACTTTGCATGTTTAAAGGTGTACAGCCGTTATCAGGGTGTACTCACTTTTGTTGCCAGCTATTTCAACACTAATGGATGTACTGTATGCTGATGTACTGTTCAGAGGACAGTAAATCTATACCGTTATACAAGCTGCACATTGACTACTCTAAAAATGATCTAAGTATTATTTCTATAGTATTGTCTTTTGAGAAGATAAACTTAAATGTTTGCTGATATTAGAGAGATGTACTCATTTTTATGAGTGGGAATATGCTCCCTTAGGCACTAAAACTGTACTACTACTCTTAACTTATACTAGCTGTGATTACAACTAATTGCTTCTCAGTGCCAACATAAAACAAAGCATTGTTTGTTTGACAGCACCCATTAGATGATCTAAGGAGCTTAATGCAGATCTAGGAAAGAAGGTGATATACTTACACATCTATGTCTTGTAAAGCCATTTCTAAACAACTGCAGATTACAAGATCAGTTCAAACAATTGTACAAAAGTAAAAGTCGATGTAGCGACTTTGCCAAAGTCTGGAAGAAGACACAAACTGTCAGCTGAGAGGTAATTGGCTTAGCTGATCAGGAGCAACCAAAGACGTCTACCATTAACTGAAAACTGCTAGAACACCAGTGTATTTTTCTAGAGCCAAGGAAATTTTCCATTACCCAGGACTGAAAGGCTGCCATTCAAGAAAGAAGCCACTGCTCCAAAATTGACACCTTCAAGCTCATCTAAAGTTTGCAGCTGAACACATGGTTAAAGAAAAGTCTTGCTCGAGAAATGTTTTGACCAAAGGTATGGTATGGAGAAGTAAGAGTGAGGCAATCAGTCCCAGAAACACTGTACCAATTGTTAAGCATCATGTTTTAGGGGCTGCATTGCTATCACTGGAGAGGGTGCATTGCTCAAAGTGAATAAAATAATGAGGAAGGAGGACTTCTTAGAATTATATCAGCTAGAAAGGTGAAATCTGAACAAAGTTAGTGTTCTCCGTGTGTTTACCCCAGATGGGTACAATAAGACCTGCTAAAGGTGAAATTTGATAAGAGATTGTCATCCAAATATTAGTCAACATCGTGCATTTGTATATTTTTGACACTATAATTGTGATCATATGTAAACCCATTTAAAACTTGTACACCATATTGTTGAGATTATTGTCTATTGAACATGGATGTTGTTATCAGATCATCATTACCAGATCATCTAGATGATATGTGTATGTAAACCTCTGACCACAACGGTACAGTAGCAGAAACCAGCAACAGTTGATCCCTTTGGTAAGGTGTAACAGATATAGTTCAACAATAAGGTATAAGTAAGAATTACATGTTACTATTGTACTGACATAATGTTATATAATAATTACTGTGCTCACCCATTTTCATCTTGGTAGCACAATGATAATGAAAAGTAAAAAGTAAATAAGCTAAAAGTTGGTCTCCTGAACAAAACGATGCTGTTTTACATCCTTGCATTGGCAGCAATTTTTTTTTGTTTTACAATGAATGAAATGACTGATGGGATGGATCTAATAGAACCATTTGCATGAAATGGCATCCTGTCCATAGCTTGCTATGAGCTGAAAGCTGTAAACGTTCAAAGAATATCGGTGGAGGTTATTAAGAGGCACTGCTTTAATTACATTGACCTGAAATATGGATGAGACCCTTACAACACTTCAAACACTATCTATCATGGATTGAAGCAAGTTAGTTCAGTTGTATAAATAGAGGTGTCCTGGATTCACTGGTGTGTGCAATACAAGCATTGGGAAATACCATCCCCACCCTTCTTTGTTTCCCATGTAGGAGATAAAAGGAGTTCTTTGTACACAATGGACCACCTGGGAGTCCTGGGAGTGGTATAGCCCCTCTGGGTGAAACATTCTCTGTGCACAAAAGTCAAAAAGGAAGCTGTTATTCCTGCTTGATAGGAACAGTTCATGTTTCACTGAAAGCAACTGATTGCTGCAAGACAAATGAAATGTGGGTGCTGCCTTATCAGAAAATGGTCTCCTCTGCAAGTGATGTCTGGATGAACATAAATCCTTTTCAAAACCATTACAATTACATTACAATCTCGAGGGATTCACTTTTTTAAAATGTAGTCATTTTTTTCGGGAACATAGCTTTGCGCAATATCAGTTAACTAGCATCTAAATATCTGTACCACTAACTGGACCCAGCTGCCTTGTCTGCAACTGCAGGTTGTTTTGCCTACCTCCCTTGTCATCCACACAGTATTGGAATTGGTCAGTATTGACTTGGCTGTTATTTTAAGAGAAAAGAGAGGGTGATAATTCATCATTCAGGTTTTCCCAAGAACATGCATGTTAATTTATGTTTTTAT
Organism: Clarias batrachus; assembly: GCA_003987875.1. Lineage (NCBI taxonomy): Eukaryota > Metazoa > Chordata > Actinopteri > Siluriformes > Clariidae > Clarias > Clarias batrachus. The sequence continues at coordinate 11,803 of QMIH01000773.1, read as the reverse complement.
AATGTTTGTCTGCCTTCATGTGCAAGTGATGCAAATGAACTAGTTAAATTTGATTCTGTGATTGATGTTAAGCTAACAATACACTTACTAAGGTTTGCTAGTCCAACAGGAGATTACATACAGTAACAAATTGAGATTGCAGATATATCATTATTCCCACATAAAAGGAGTTGATCATTTGCACCACAAACAAATAAGTAATCCATCATCTCTGAATGTTTTCAATCCTTCTGCTGTATTACTATTTCCAAAAACTATATTCCTGGACCAGGAAATATTTCCGATGGGACCAAAAACAGCTAAATTTCCTATAGATACACCCATTAAAAATGTAAGGGCCAAGAGTGGGTATTGTTCTGAATGTACTAAATGACCAGGTTATTCACAGAATAACAAATACATATGTAAATAGATTGTGCTATGTGTGGACAATCATAAACCAGTCAAATTTGTGGACCGGATCTTTTGTGCAATTGCCTATTTATCCAATATAATTGTCAAATAATTTCACATGTATTAGTTGTAAAGTTATTTATCATAATTACATTTACACATGTAAGAAGGTTTTCAGAAAAGTGTTCCTCTAAAGGTATGTTTTGGGGAATTCATCATGGCAGACAACCAGGGTCTCATTTGAAACTGATTTTAGTTACTGTAAAGCTAAAAACATAATTGAAAAAATATGCATTAGTTACTATTAGTAATATGGCACTGGATGCAGTGCCGGTCCCAAGACCAGATAAAATGGGAGGACGGAGCATGGAGCCTGTGCCAAGTTGATGTGCGGGTCGGATGGTTTGCTATGGCTAATTGCCATTCCCAAATTGCCCGTAGTGTGTGAATATGTGTGAACGTTAACCGGACGTCCTACCACAGTCGTGATAATGGGAATAAATACAATAATCACCACTGGCCTGCACGATCCCTAGTTGGACTACAGAGGTTCCTAGATGGATGGATTATTAAAATTGATTAATGAACTTAAATCCACATTTATCTTTATTGGTCTAGTCTAGTCATAGCGATATATTCGTCTTATATTTTACTTTAAAGGATCACAATAAATACTGTATATAACTCTCTTTAAGGGCTACGTGGACGTTAAGTCATGTCAACTGGAAGAAACATGGCTAACACGCGTTAAAACAGAGACACAATCGGTTAGTAACAGATTCTGCAGAAGAGATGTAATGTGGTAGATCAACCACATTTTAATCGAAGTAGAATTTACATGCGACTGCATGCTGAAAGTCACTGATCATGTGATTTTTGCACACTTTGCATAAATTGCAAATCCATCCATGCCAAGGGGAAGCAGACGCTTTAGAGGGGCTCGGTGTAACGCACATCGTGTAAAAGAGGCACATTGGTGAGTCGAACAGCACCACACTGTGACCACGTGTACACCTGAAGAAGCAGTGGCAAGGAGCCTGCTATTTTATACGCTAAAAAGAAGAATGCAATTATTTAATCTTCGGGGATATTTTCAGTTTCATGCACGTGCACAACACTTTAAAACAGTCCCAAAAACATTTTGTTTCTTATTTCATGTATATCCTCACATCTTAGAGGGTCAACAATAATAGGGTCAAATAATAATAATAAGAAGAAGAATTGGTCCAAAAATATTTTATACTTATTATACTTTACTATTAATTCATTTTGCATTCATACAATTATTGGTCAAATTGAAAATATTTTATATATTAAAAAAATACATTTCGTTTTCTTTTGTGTTTCCAAACCCGTATCACATGAAATAGTGTAAATTTATTTAGTCAGACTCGCGTGTCAAACCATCAACATGAGTCAACATGGATGAATAACTTCTCTCGCACTTTACGCAGCTTACGCAAGTGACGTCGCAGGCACATCACCGTGGTAACCTGGCCGGCCCACTGACACTCGCGCAGCCTGAAACTAGTTTGGAGAGTTGAAGGTTTTGGTTTCGCGACAGCTGGACTTTCCCAACTATTTGGATTTAAAAGGGCTGGAAGACGTGTTATCGCCACGGAACGCCTTAATCCATCCAGTCAAGATGTTGAATATGTGGAAAGTTAGAGAACTGGTTGATAAAGCGTAAGTATTACATTTATTTGTCGACGATATTCCGCTGCTCTTTCGAGGCTCCGGAGTTGTACCTGTTCGAAAAGAGACACGTACTCATTCTCTGACGTCACGTCGCACTTTTTGATAGTAGCAGGCTAGTTAGCGTTAGCTAGCTAACTAAAGAGGCAAGTTCCTGAGTGGCTAACATGGCTACTTGGCTATCAAAGTATTTAGCCTAAGTTTGTAACTGGCTCTGACTCATTAACCACATTTATCGAGGACAAGTCCTATATCCAGGTTTATTTGGTTTTCATTAAAAAAATAATAAAAAAAAAGTTCACCCTACACGTCAAGCACTTCCATACATTCGCTAGCATTAGCTACATAATATCGACGCTAAGGTGCAACCGAGTGCAAATGTTTTAATCAGCTAGTTTTCGAGGTTTTGAATGAGATTAGACCTGTAGGACTCATGAATCAACACGTTGACAATAAGCGCGACAGTCTTCGAGTGTTAACATAGATTCAGCTAATGTAGCTGTGCTAACATGCTGCTGCTAATGTTTATCAAGATTAACGTAAAAGGTTATTGAATCCTTAGGTGTCTCGGGTGTTGCCAAATTGCATGTAAGCGCAACCGGCTCTCGTCTTCTTCCTTCACCAAAGTTCCTTATGTTATTGAGTTTTTAAACACCGTAATAGTGTCCAACACATTAGGAAGCAAGTTATGTATAGCTAGATTGGTTTGTTAAAGTTAACAATTGATGAGATGAGTTCCAATTTCAGTCATGTTAACGTTAGTTATACACGTGAAGTGTGTGACATTGTGTGTGTGTGTGTGTGTGTGAGAGACATTTCCAAAGTAGCATGTGTGCGAAAACACGGCCTGTGAATACGGCCTGCTGTCGAGCTTTCTTCCTATAAACCTGTGAATAAAACATAAGTATGTCTACTAAAATGTACAGTCATCAATAAACGTGACCTTTTGAGCATCTATATCTAAAAATATACCTTTAAACCTTTTCTTGAGGAACGGGGATTTCCAATCTCTGAACTGTCAATGCAGTCTCATAAAATGTCAGAGTCCCTGACTCTGTGCCATGTGAGTTTTGGCCCACCTTCCATATACATGCCTTTACATTAACAGAGCACACCATAGTGTAAATACAAGGGGTCTTCCCATATCACTGCTCGAGTTCCCACCAAGGCAAGATATCCATCACACTATTGACCGATTTAAATTACTTCCTGAAAATGAACGTATAATGTGTGATGAAGTGGTTGTAAACCCTGGTTCTGTAGTGCCTTTGCTTTGCACAGCTTTTTCACACACACATAGAATGAGAAGGGAGATTTGGTTAGTTAGATTAGGTTTTTTAAGCCTAGTTTCCACTTTTCACAATTTTTTTTCATGGCTCACTATGAACGTGACTCTTAATGATTCACAAATGAAATTGGGCAAACGGGCTATGGCTTTTTATGCCTCATAAGTCTCACAGGCTGCTATTTGTGATGCTCTGATCTTTGGCTATGATGTTAAAATACCAAAATGGTATTACTGGTATGTAACGATTTAAAAAAAATTATAGACAAATTATATATTCCAATACAAAAAATGTCACGCTAAGTATCATCTGGTCTTCTTACACTAGCAACGTTTTATTTTTGCAGTGAAGGTAACAATTGGGGATGTCAATATTAACATGTTAACCCATGTGATTAATCTAGAAATTTTAATGAAATTTAATTTTTTTATGCAAATTAATCATATGATCAAGTTTGACCCTAATGGCTTCTCCTAATTGCAGCACGGTTACCCGGCTATGTATGATAATGGCATGTTTAGCATAGATAATAAGGTGACTGAGGAAACATCACCAGGTGGGCTGAATGGGCAGTTTCATTATACAAAGCTTCTAGATGGAAGTTAGGACTAAACCAAAGTTGTGTGCTCGACCTTCTTTCAAGGAGAATATTTTTTACAATGCTGCATTAAATGTAAGACAAGGGAGTGATGGCTTAGGCGGCAAGACTCTAGTTTATTGTATTTTGAATCTGACGAGCTGGGTTTGAGCCCCACCGTCGGTGGGCTGCCACACCCCGTACCACCCACCCACTACATGCTGTGCCGGTCCCATTCGAGAGATTTTAATTTAGCGTTTGATTGAGTTATTATAAAATTGCATAATCTATTTCCTCTAACCAGTTTGTCATGCATTTCTTCATTCCAACATTGTACATTTATAATACAAATAAATTTGAGTATTTTAAAATTGAATTAATTGTGATGAATCACAGGCTATGTCTGCAATTAACTAGAATTATTTTTTTATTGAGCAACAGCACTAGTAAAAAATACATAAGTGATGAAATATGAGGATAGTACACCTTTGATAATAACACGAACATACAGCTAATATATGGAGTTAAAATTTTGACTCGTTCTTGAGCAAAAAGCTTTCTCGCACGTTTTCGCTTATAAAATTGCAAGGCTCACTTACCGTATATTGGCATGCCACGATACAAAACCAGCTAATCAACGTGATAAATTGTGGTAAGTAAAAAGCATAACAATTTGCAAGTGTTAGCCATTAAATTAATAAAATGAATTATAAATGTACATGTAAATATACATATGTGGTTGAAGTCAGAAGATTGCATACACCTTAGCCAAATTCATTTAAACACTTGGTTAATGTTTAATAATATTGTCTTTAAATTGTCTCCATAATTTAGTTTATTTATTTGTTCTAAGGTCTTTTTAAGATTTATGTAAACAGTGATGTTATTACCATTTTGCATTCAAACATATTTGTTTATATCTCAATGGGCTTTAAAAGTTGCAAACAAAGTGGGTGTGTTAGTTTGTGTTTAAAAATTTGTCACTATTGCTGTGACCGTGCATTACAGTTAAACTTTATTTAACTTAATCTGACATGTTAACCTTCAAGCTGCTTCATTTTAGACATGTGTGGTGCCATTTCCTGTATATACAGCAGGCCCGGGTTCTTATCAGCCTTCAAGTGGATTATATTTACTTTTGAAGCAATTTAAAATGACACATGATTGTGAAATAAATAAAAGCAGACTATGTTAAATTAAAAATAAGTAAAAAAAGAATAGCATTTCTTTATATTTGTGTTTTTGTTAGTTTAGAGAACTGATGGCTTTTTTTCTCACACCATGTGACTCTTTCTGCTTGAATATAGACTTATTCATGTAAAAGGGTGTTGAGCTTTAATTTGTAGTAAAATCTATTTATTTATTTTTATTTCTGTGTTAGATCACTACACGAAGCTCTTTGAGAATGTCTGTATTGAGCAAACAGCAGTTAGGTTAGGGAAGTTGACGTGTCTCGTGAAAGTGACTATCAGCAGGAAATACAGAAAACACTGCAGTGTGTATCAGTGTCACAGATCTGGGTTGTTGAAAGCGCAAAGCCAGCAGAAAATTATGTTTTCAAAATAGTCTTTTTAAGGATTTAATGGCCCACATTAGCCTAAGCCTACCTTAAAATTGTGTATTCTTGTTGATTGTTTATGCTATAGTTGTGATTTCCCAGAACTTGATTCTTCTTGTTAGAAAAAAAAAGTCGGGCCTCTCATTGCTCAGCTGAATGTTGCAGACAAAGTAGATTTTGTCAAAACTCATAGGATATATCGAGTACCACAGGTATTCGTGAGATGGGCTTTTGATTCATGCACTCGGTGAACCTGTTTGCTCTGAATCTTCTGTAGCCCCACCTAATTTTTCTGCTTTCACCTCTTGCACAACCGGACTGTCTGTCTGTTTTGTATCTTTCCTAGCCCTTGATTGCTTAACAGGTTTCACAGAAGCACCTTTGCTTGGGATTTATGAACCTGCCCGTTTAATAAGCTACATGAATACAAGAACAGTTATTACTTAAACACTACGGCATTGTTTGTTGTTCGCCCAATTAAGATATTGGCTATTTAAACTGTATCTCTGTTTCCCTCAAGTAAACCTAGCAGGAAGAACAGGGTGTGGTGCAGAGAATGTGAACTTGCAGGTCCAATGTTGCTTGTGTGTAATTTGCAATGTTATCTGATTTAACATATTTAGCTATTCACCAAATTCAGAGTAACTGACATTCTTAGGAAAGAAGAAGCTTTGAGGTCTAGCAGATTCTTGTCTTAGCTCATTGGTTTCAGTAATGGTCTTTCTCTACTACTTCAGCACAACAAACACAAAACCCAGGGCTATCTGTCTGTTAGCTGTGTGCATGCATACATTTATCTATAAAAAATGAGAAGGTTCTCTAGAGGTTATTCTCTAGTCCAAAATATATAAAATCAACATCTCATGTTGGTTTAAACACCAAAAAAAACCATGTGCGTTTTTAGATGGGACTTGAACTCAAATAGTCAAGGGTAGGTCATTCCACAATTTGGTGCCGCCACAGCGAACGCCCGATCACTCCTGAGCTTGCATTTGGTTTTGGGTACAGTCAGCACAAGTTTATCTGATGATCTGAGAGGCCAATATGGGGCATAGGGCTGCAACAGGTCTGAGAGGTAGGGCGGGGTATTTAACGTGACCAAAAGAATTTTTAAATTAATTGGGTGGCCAATGAAGGGAAGCCAGAACTGGAGAGATATGTTTTCTCTTACATGTAGACATTAAGCCGAGCATCTGCCGAGCAGCAGAATTTTGGACCAGCTGTAGTCGATGTAATGCTCCCTGAGAATCCCCAAAATACAAAGCATTACAATAATCGAGGCGAGTGGTGATAAAGGTATGGATGGCCATTTCAAAATGCCTAATGGACAAAACAGGCTTAAGTTTTGCCAATTGCCTTAATTGAAAGAAGTTGGACTGAACCACAGCACTGATCTGTTTAACGCCATTGGTCAGAAATAACACCTAAATTTGATGCTGTGGGTTTTAACATACTGCTCCAAGGCTCCCAAATAAAGAGGTGGAACTTTATCCCTGGCAAAAAAAATCAGGGCTTACCTTGCATTTATGTCATCTAGACATGTTAACAGAGCCTTGATAGAGTAGCCTTCCTTGTGTTTTAACAGGAGATACATCTTACTATCGTTTGCATAGCAGTGAAAGGAGACGCCATGTTTTCTCAAGATATATCCTCCCACAGTCCAAAGACCTGCAAATTAGGCTAATTGGTGTTCCCAAATTGCCCGTAGTGTGTGAGTGAATGTATGTATGTGTGCCCTGCGATGTATTGGCACCATGTCCAGGGTGTACCCCGCTTCATGCTCTAAGTCTCCTGCGATGAATTGGTATAGACGATGAGTAAGATCTTAAATGTGCATGGAGCTGTGCCATTTCTTTCACTTTGAGATAAAGTTTGTTTTATGCAGTGTTTTGCAGTGAAGTCTCATCCATTGTCAGGTAGGGTAAAGCCCCATTGATACGTACTTCAGCCAAATGTTAATCTTCATTGCATGATCATTTTGATTGATTGTAAATACTATGACTTTGGAGTACAGTAAGTCCCAGACTTACGAACGAGTTTGCGCCTTTAAATCGCGAGGGGAATCCTAGTGAGCTGACATCGTCCTGGGTTGAACGACGTTAAGGAGGACACGCTACTTGATGTTTACTTTGTGCTTGAATGGACGCCATTTTGTCTTAAAGCTGTATAGTACTGTGAACTCTGTCTTCAGTGGAGTAAAAACCCTAAAAGTTTAACTTTTGGTAGGAGCAAATTGTATGACTGGGAGTGAACTATAAAGTTCATGATTGATTAGTCTTCCCAAACAGTAAGCTAAATAGTGAGTATTGTTGCATCATGTCGGGATTGATCAAACACAAATGCTACCATAATCTAATTAGATGGACGTCCATGTTGATGTGATCTGTGACGAAGTGCATTCTCGCATTTAAAATCAGGAATTCCAAGTTAAGAAGAAATTTTCTTTATTAGTCAGTAAAGGCAGTGCAGAAGCATTGATTTACCGTTTTTTTTTTTACTAGAAATTGCTGTAATAGGACTCTCCTGATTTGATTTGTTCTTCAGTAACTTAATTAAACTTTTAATAATTAAACTTTTCCTGGTTTATGTGGTTTTCTTTTACAGAACCAATGTTGTTATGAACTATTCAGAAGTTGAATCTAAGGTTCGAGAGGCCACAAATGATGACCCATGGGGACCCTCTGGCCAGCTAATGGGAGAAATAGCTAAGTAAGTAAGAGGTATTCTACATGGGCAAAAGTATACGGACGCCTGACTGTAACACTAATATGCATTTCTTTACTCAAATTGTTGCCACATTTATTTGGAAGCACAAAATTGTCTAGTGTCTTTCAGTGCTGTAGAATAAGGATCCCTTAACATAAACTTGGAGGCCTAAGCAGTTTTCAGCATGGCATGGCCGCTGTCCATACAGCAGGTCCATACTGTAGAACATAGTTTGCTACAGTTGTTGTGAAAGAACAAAGTGACTTGGAATGAGCACTGACCTTAAAAACCTCTTTCCTAGCATCAGTGTCCAAACTTATTAATGGCTGAATAAGCAAATCATCAGAGCCATGTTCCAAAATATAGTGGAAAGGCTTCTGATAAACGTTTAGCAACATTGTGTGGTTTGATGGTTAGTGATCCGCTACATCTCTCATGTTATCTGTACATTGTTCTTGAATAATCGCACTGCTATCTGCCTATATGTGTAGAGCTACGTTCATGTACGAGCAGTTTCCAGAGGTGATGAACATGCTGTGGTTCAGAATGCTGAAGGACAACAAGAAAAACTGGAGGAGAGTTTACAAGGTAAATGTTGATGAATGTTATTCAGCATTGTGATTATGGAATTATGTGCATGGATATTGCTAAGGTTTTTGTAGATGTGATTAGTTTTACAAATATACTAGGTGTCCCATGAATTGGCATTGGAATTGTTTTCTATATTTGATAAAATGCTAGTTCAAAAACTGTTTTTTTTTGTTTGTTTGTTTTGTTTTCCATTGAACTTTACAGGGACCTGCTTGATTATTTTGTTCATTAATTTGGCAATTATTTTAATTTCATTAAAAGTGCCATCTTTTGAATTGTGCAAAAATCGACTTCTTTAATCCCTTAAATATGTTTTATTTGCATATGTTAATATGCTTTTTTTTATGGTCGTTTTAACTGAGCCATACTTTTTTTCAGTCTTTACTGCTGCTGGGTTACCTTGTGCGGAACGGATCTGAACGGGTGGTCACCAGCGCGAGAGAGCACCTGTATGACCTGCGCTCTATTGAGAGTTATCACTGCATAGGTTGGTCCACAGCATTGGTTCATTCTGCTTGAAAGTGTTTCTTACTAGGCTTGTTTAAAACATTAGATTAAAAAGCTGTTAAAGATTTACTTTTCCATTTGTCAATCTGGATTTATTATGTGAATATTACATGAACATCAGGAAATAAACTCTACTTAATTTCTTTAAAGCCTATGTTCTAGCACCAAACATGCATTAACGTCATTTTATGAACACAAGTTTGCCATATCACATGCAAAATGTAGTTTTGAAAAAAAAAAAGTGCTTTCGGTAAGAATTCAGCTGCTTTACTATTTTATGAATGCACAGTTGTCACAGGTCCATACATTTACATGTAGTGTTGTGGGTTGTGGTTTTTGAGAATTATTTAATAAATAGTTCATGTTTAAAATATGTCCTTTGTTTAATACAGTACTAATATGGCTAAATTAAGAGTAGAACCGTTGCAAATGTTTTCTGTTGATGCAGGTGCTGAAAAAACAGGTCTGTTTGTTATCCATGACCTGAAACTACTCTCTTGCTTAACCAATCACCGTAGTTACTCAAGTCTCAGCACAACATTTCCAGTGCATTCAAATGTCGTAGGGTAATTTCATCTCCAGGCCAAATGTAAAAGTAGCTACTTTCGACAATTCTGCAGTGAAACATTTTTGATTGAGTGTTCTTCCTCATGATGCTTTTGTACATCAGATTTTTGGTCTGCATAGATATTTGTTTGCACAGCAGAAAGCACTGTCTTAAAGAGATTCATGTCAGCAAGAGGTTATTTTTGCAGATGAAAATGGGAAGGACCAAGGCATCAACGTGCGGCAGAAGGTAAAGGAGATGGTGGAGTTTGTGCAAGATGATGACCGGCTGAGAGAGGAGAGGAAGAAGGCCAAAAAAAACAGGGATAAATATATTGGCGTATCCTCTGATAGTATGGGGGACTACAGATACGGTAAGTCCTGTTCTCAGGAAAGGTTTCCTCTGTTTTTTTTCTCTCTCACTTATTCTCAGTCACTCACTCTCATCCTAATGCTCAGCAGGGACTCACACATACTTGGATGTGCTGTGACTGGGGAGTTGTTTATCATGTGTGATTCCATGGTGTTTCTCTGTCGTCTTTCTTCTCCAATTCTCTTTTCCTCCCAGGAGGTCTGTTTTACCAGATGAGTGAACTCTGGATTTATTTTGATAGCCAGTAGGACTCATTGTTCTTACAACATGATGGCATACACTTCGATTATTTATTAATTTTTTTGTTACCGATTCAATGTCACCTTTAAATTTAATGTTTTAAATATACAATAATGTTATGAACTATCCATCAAGCGATTTTTGTGCGGCCTCTTTTTAATATTTACATTTTTGTTAGTGTGAATACTGTTCAATATTACACATTTCTATAATGGAAGGGAGAGAATATTATCTATTATCTAATGATTCTAATGTGCTGGCCTTTACCAGTAAAAAGGCAACACCACATTCAAAATACCAAACCACTCAAAACCGATTATATTTTCTTCCATTTTACCCTACAGATCCCAATAAAGCATTTTAAATTAAAACATCATTTGAAAACAAAAGCCTAACGCATGATGGTTTTCTGAAAAGCCTTACAGAATTGTCAACATTCAATAAAACCAATTTCTCGGTTTATGAAGCGGATAGAAACGTACTATGAACGATTTGATAGTTTAAACCTTTTGGCTTAAACTATATGGAAAATGTTGACAAATGCGTTTGTTGTTTCCAGCCATATTTTCATATACATTTTTTTTTTTTGTTGGGCAATGACTTTATACAATTAGTTTGTCATCATTTCACTGAAGATGTCGATGTTTGTGCTTGCCAAAAGAAAAAAAAAGGAAAAAAATTAACCCCAGGAGGAATTACACCATTTCCAACTTCAGCACGTTTGGCTAACGAGCTGTAGTCTTGATTTGCTCATGTTCATTTTTTTTTTTTTTTCCCCCCAATTGGCCAGGCAGCTAACTTTGAGTGATGCATTTTCTTTGATGAGGAACCGTACAGTCAGTGTTTTAGCAAACAAGTACGTCTGTATGTTGATTACTCTAAAGCTAGAACTTTTATATACATGAACCTTTTTTGAATTTAAGAATGTTTACTTTTGTTTGACTCCATGCACAGCTATGTAGATTTTATGTCACTCCGTAAACGAAGAAGAAATTGGAGTTGGGAATAATGCCTTGAGTTGGCTCCTCAGTAGCGATGACATTTCTTTTTTTTTTTAATAAAAAAACATGGTTCCAATCCACTCTGTCAAGAAAATAATAGTGCCATGTCCATTCCAAAGTAAAAAAAAAAAAAATTAAAGCTGCAAGCAGCGATGATCGGGCCCAAGCATGGCGCCACCGCCACCCGGGCGCATCAGTGAGACGGTGGGCAAGGAGGGCACGTGCACTCATAGGGGAATGGGTAAAGGACAGACGTGACAGTTCGGGTTGAATGACACAGATTATAAGAATGTCCACTGATGTCAAACGGGACTCAGCATCTAAGCTCTA
>QMIH01000772.1:265841-279454 GCA_003987875.1 Clarias batrachus | reverse complement strand
AGAGAGAGAGTAGGGGGAGAGAGAGAGAGAACCTTGGTCAAAACCACACTGACGCTTACCGCGCTATATATTAGCAATAACATAATCACATACATGCATTTCTACTATACAAGCATGTAAAGGTAGATAAACGTATCTACCTAAACAGTATAGCTGTTTATTTATTATACAGTATAATCAATCATTACAATCAGCAGTAACGTCTAAGGCGTGCTACAGTGCATTTCACACTGATTTTCTAATCAGAGTTGAGTCCATAAAATGATTGCAAAATACGGAAAAAAGTGTTTTACGACAAAAATTTAAATTATTATTGATTAATTAATGAAAATTATTATTTATTTCATTTCTGAGGGGTGCCATTGACCTGGATTCAAGCCCGGCCCTTAACTTCTCAAATCCAAAGTATTATTATTATTATTATTATTATTATTATTATTAGTTGAATCTCAAACATGTATCTGTGCAAAACGTTACGTGCATATTATTCATGTTGATAATACAAATTAAGTTTAATTATATATTCAAAAGTGTCCCTGAAACAAACTAAAAGCGGAAAATTTTAAACGTTTCAGCAGAACAGATAAATATATGTCTTAAAAATACAGCAAGTGTTAAGTGGCATGGATAAAAGTATAATATTGCACAAGTCAGAGTTTTTTTGTTTGTTTGTTTTGGTCAGTAAGGAATAAATGAACGAGTGTTTGTAATAAACAAATTTAAACTTGAAACGTAATGCATAATTTGTACATTCGTATTAGTTGTAAAATAAATAAAATTTATATTCTTAAAGAGATAGATAGATAGATAGATAGATAGATAGAGAGAGAGAGAGAGAGAGGTTTTACCTTGAAGGCTACAGGGAGAGTTTTGTTGCAGCGCCAGTGTGAAGGCAGAACAGAGCACAGAAAGTTGGGGCTGTCGGTGCGCACGAGCTCTCCGGCGTGGTCCGCCAGCACGTCCACCACAGAGCGCGTGTCCGCCGCATGCCGCGACCTCAGTGGTCCCGTGGCGTTCATGCCGCTCGCGCCGCCCGCGGTTCCGTCGCTTCCACCGCCGCCGAGCTTCGTGGTGCACGGGAACGACGCTGTGGGCGGCGTGAATCGTCTGGTGGTGGTCGGGTCTACAGGTATATGCATCACGAAACCGTGCCGTGTAAGTGCCACTTCAGAGTCAGGCAAAAAGAAACAACAATAAAGGGAAAACTAAAAAAAAAAACACTAATGAAGACTAATTCTCTAAGACTAAAGGCTTTCCTCGTGTTGATTTTTTGCGGAGGTTAGATAAACGGGACGAGCAGCGGTGGATGCAGCATGAGAAGCGTTAACCGCTTTCCCCCCTGACTGCAGCAAAAAATTATATTAAAAAAAATAAAGAAGCAAGAAACCGCAAATGAAGCGTGTGCTCTTCTGCACAGCGGTTTCGTGCCAGATGCAAATCACTCAGAAGTCCCAGACTAACTCCTGTTTAGGCACCAAAAAATAAAACAACTGGTCTATTACTTGTCAAAAATACATGCACTTTTTAAATTAAGATTTTTTTTTGCTTCCAATGTAGTCACAACACTACTTGCTCTACTGTAGAGTTTGCGTCCATCAGAAGCGAACACTGTTTTCGGTTCACGACAGATCCCGACAAGGTTAAAAAAAAACAAACAAAAAAATCATATGTATTCCAGGAAAAAACAGGAAAGCATGAAGTCCCTCGCCAGTTTTTTTTTTCTTTTTCAATGCTGATCAGATCCACTATGAGTCTGTGTGATCCTCTTCGCCATCAATGTTTTTTTTTCGGAGTCTTCGATGCGCACTCGTTGCTCTCCAGACTGAATGTGCTCTACACACGCCAGTGTTTACTCAACTCATTTTAGAAGTTTCCGAGCGAGGACTCCGAGCGAGAACTCCACCAACGAGCAGTTTGGGCGTGGTTTGATCTCGACCAATCAGAATCAAGAACAAAAGCGAAAGCTCTTTTTTAGAGAAGCCCAGTCGGGACGCAGTGCCTTCTAAGCGCACTGGGGTTATGAGCGCTTGCGCATCTCTCACATTCATTACAAATAAATACGAGTTTTATTAGCTGAGCATATCTGAGCTATGTTGTCTGTAGGATATACATTTTTACCTGATGAACAAGGTTCAAATTTATTTATTTATTCATTTATTTATTTAATGTTAGATTGGCGCATTCTGTTTTGTGTTCGGTTTCAAGAGCAGTTTGAGTGCACTATATGGACGCAAAAAAGAATAAACACGCTGGCACTGCTTAAGGGCATTACCACAGTTCTTCAACTAGTTCTGAATGACAGAGAGCTGTCCAGGACAGACAGGAAATTATGTAAAGATTATTAAGATGATTAAAGCATTAAAAATAAGCCTTCAAATAATTATGAAGAGACAGACTGAGAACAAAGCAACCGCAAAACAGACATTTCCTACTAATCTTACTACTATAATTCCTAGTAATTTAATGAGATGAAAGATAACATAATAATAATAATAATAATAATAACGTGATACACTACTACTACTACTACGACTACTACTAATAATAATAATACTTTAAAATTTTATTAATTGAATAATAATCATAAGTATTGTATACATATACAAAAAGTAAATATATATAATTATTTCAATAACTAAAATAATGAAAGAAATATCAAAATAAGGAATAGTTGTGTCAGAACCAAATTTATGGGCGAATGCCATGCGTATATGGACAACACAGTGCTGAATATTGATTATAAGCAGTGATGAACGCAATTAGCTAAGTTGGATGTGGTTCCCGTGATGCGCCACACCCTTTCCTCAGAGCGTCACCGCTAGTAGGCGCGTTTGCTGTTTAAAATGAGCCTGAGGTTAGAGAGGAGAGAGAGAGAGAGAGAGATTCCTAGGCTGCCTACAAAACCGCATACTAGTGTACTAAATAGTAGTCTATGTCAAAATCATGCTCCGACCTCAGTTATTCCAGTGTACCAGTTATAGAGTCATGCACCTAGTGCATCTCCTCTCCATCGGTACATTTAAATTTTCCAAATTGTTGATACACTGCTATTAGTAGATTGTGCATAATAAAGGGCTCTGAAATAATCCTTTCAGTTAGGTCGCATACGATTTAAATACCTTAAAGCAAGGAATGTAAATGTAGTAGTATTAATACTACTACTACTACTACTACTACTACTACTACTACTAATAATAATAATAATAATAATTATTATTATTATTACAATAATAATAATAATAATAAAAGGGGTTGAAATGTCATAATTATTCTTATTACTATTCCCATGGAATATTTCATACACACGCATACGAATTAATGTCACTGCAAGAAGACTAACATTATGAAAAAAAAAAAAAACTAAGAAAATGCATTAAATCCGAAGTTCCTCATTCCTATATTGGATGATAATTGTTTCATAATAAAATAAATATGTGTCCTTTTTATGCCATTCTTTATAACACTGTCATGGCGGAAGGTGTTGATGTCTGAACGAGCTCTCTAAATATATTTGTATGTGCATTTTGACCATTCACTTATCTTTGTGGGTTGAAAAAAAACTGTCTTTAAAATAATCTCATGAAACGGAAATCAATTTGTCTGAAATAATCTTTAACCGTGTCAAGCATTAGCAAGTGTTAAGATGAGCCCAAAGCTTTCCGACATTTCAACTTGTGGAAGGAATTATTTATTAATTCTAAATAAAGCCACAGCGGGGAAAATAGCAAATCGGATTAAACCTTTCATGATATTCCCTCAATCATGTTTAGTTTCTGCCGGATTTGTGTAAAATTATACAAGATATAAAATGTAAAATTAACAACCGCAAATGTCAGTTGTGACTACGTTTCCGTTTAGATGCCATTTTACATGCAGCTACCCATAAGYCAGAGAATACTAAATGATAAGCAACAGGGTTTATTTAATCGAATGTAATTAATTTGAGAGTAATAATGTAGCGTTTTTCATCTCTGCACACATTTAGTATGGTTTTTTTCCCTCTGATACCCCTTTATTTAAAACATGATCTCACTGTATGAGAAAAGTTAATTTGTTAATTCTGTTATACTGGAATTGATGAAAAAAATGTCTACCGTGGATACAAATTTTTAGGTACCTGAATGCTTCAGGTTTAACATTCTTGAAATTAATTTTGTTATCAAGAAAGATAAGAAATCAATTAATATTGGATAACAACGGTTGGAACTTGTAATATAGAGGGCATTTTATCAAATAGGGAGAAATGTTGACGCCGTAGTTGGAGGAAAAAATATAGGAAATATTAAGGAAATATTGCTTACTTTATTATTGATACATTTTTATTTGTATTATTGTTTTTATTATTAAATAGTACTAATATGCTTATCAGTGTAACACCTGTACCCGTTTTCCCCATTTGTCGGTGGGATGTAAATATGGGTCCCGAATTGTTTAATATTTGGTCAAAAAGAAGGCTCTGTAAGGTGCGGTTTAATCCAGGTTCAACGATGGGACGTTTCATTGGTCAACATATTACTTCGAATTTTCAAAGCAAAACACTGAAGGAGAGACCTGACCACGCAAGCTTTTAAAGCGTACAGGTCAATATTTCATATTTTTAATATAGGTCTAATAATAATAATAATAATAATAATAATAATAATAATAATAATGCGTATGAGGGTGTGTTAGATGACTCAAGCCAACCAGCATGACTGGGGCATCACTGGCGCGTCCCTCACACGTGGCATCTGTTCATTATTAATATGTTGAACCGCGTTTCTGTCACATGAGCCTCCGCCGCCTCTTCATCGCGCGCTTTCTCTGGTTTCTAATACTCCCGTGCATCGGACATCTAATACCGCGCGTACTTTTCCTAATCCTCCTCCTTAAAGCACGCATGTCTTAAGGTCGGACAGCGCCCGGTGGCCGCGTAATAACGTGATGAAAAACGACGTGACTCGTTACAAATGGACCACCGGCTTTCACAAGTTCAAAGAGGAGCGCTTGTTCGGCGCAAAGCCCAAAGAGCCCGCTATCTGACTGCAGCTCATTCGGCTTTAATCAGCGACGATGGCAAGACAAATGCAGTCTCATCATGATTTGATTATTTAGAGGTTTCGGCCCTTGCGAGATGTCAAAGGGCTTCATAGGGGGCTTGAAAAATCCATTTATTCTTCAAGCTGCTCGGTTCATGCATTTTCAATAAACGATGTCACTGAGATGATGCATGTGTTGCAGCCAATCTACACACATAAAAAAAGGTTATGTGCTAATAATGCACCAAACACCATATTATTTATTATGAAAAAAGGCAAAAAAAGAAAAGAAATTAATGTAATAAGTTAGGCCAGGGCTCCCTGACTTGAAAGTTAATGCGTTAAATCTTAGACGCTTATCTATATATAGGTGTGTTTTTTTCTAACACTATCACTCTCTGTTGACATTTAATACATATTTTGAAATTGATAATTGAGTAAATTAACTGACAGTAAACATCCTAAATCATCAGGAATGTAATCTATAATAATAGAACAGTAACATGTTTGATGTACTTGGATACAGTGTTACTGTCATCAGACTACTTGTTTCATACATTTTAAGTAAAGGAACACCACATCAGTGTTGTTCCTTGGTATATATCATACGGTGCCTGCATGTAAAGCCCATCTGCAGGGAAAACACACTAAAGAATGACTAAAGGAACACAATTAGAAAATACTGACCCAAGCAGAACAGAGGGGCAATAATACCACCGCAAGTCGGCTGATTTTTTCATCTTTGCCAGCTGTGGGCGGCTGCACGGTTCTTTGCATTTGCAAATTACAGAGAGAGAGGGAGCCTTGAAGCCACAGAGTGCATTCCTTCCGTAAAAAGTGTCTGCTCGAGTTTCAGGCCAGTGGGCTTTTGCCCCGAGCCAGCATGCAAACAAACAGGGAGAAAAAGACACATGCAGAGGAGGGAGAGAGAAAGAGAAAGAGAGAGAGAGAGATAGCAGATGCATATGTACATTGATCACATACGTTGTATGAATTCAAGTATTAGCTCAATAGCTTCTGTTTAAAACATTTAATTCAGTTTTACTTTTAACGTTTTTGTAATATGCACTCATCACACAATAACAAATAAACAAACAAAAATAGACACACACACACACACACACACACACACACACACACACATTGGTGTTAGAGGAGGCTTCTGGCATTGCAAAAGAGTTGGCCGTGTTTAGTGCATTTTTCTAGACTGCAGATAACTGTGTAATGGAAGTGTGGTAAGAGATTTAGAATAAAGAAATATAAAATACGTATTTAGTCTATGTGAGATCTGATTGCAGCTGGCTTGCTGCAGGACCTTTACTGAAATATTTAAGATTGCAATAACAACACATGCATATTTTGTTTAAGCCTGTGCTCTTCTTGTGCAGTAAGTTCAGCTTCTACTAATACCTAAGGTACAGCCTCACTTATTAGATCTTTCCTGTAATGACGTGAGTCGATATCAGATCAGTTCTACTTGACTGACATGAGATAATGTGGTAAACAGTTTCCGTAGTGGAGTTATTTTTGTGGAGCCGTGAAAATGCTGTCATCCTTAGTCACCTATGCATGTTAAAAATGAATAGAGTTGAAACTTTCAGCGATTATTGCTAAAATAGTCTCTTTTTCTTTTCTCAATATTCATACCATTAAAAAAAAAAGAGCTCATTCATTATCTGTAATTCATTGGATTACAGATAAAATGTGGGCAGTTTAAAAAAGAAATAGCAAGTACTGTTATCACATCAGATGTCTCTCAGCGATATGTTAATTTTATTAATGAGAATTATACTGCACACCAGGTCACATTGGTAATATCAGAAACCCTTCATATTAGGATTTCCTTCAGAATCACCTCTGTGTAAATTCATTAGTTTATTAGATCTTGTGTTTCACATAGGTATTTTATAATAATATGTAAAAGCTTAAACAGCTAAAGTTGTGTTTGCTATATTATAATTTACAGTTGTAGAGTTACAGTATAAACAGGGCCTAAAGGACTTTTTTGCTCTTTACCTTGCCTCTAGAGGGGGCTGCTCATGAGCTGAGAGAGAGCTTTGAGTCGGTTCACTTACTTTCTCTTTCACACGCGCGCACACACACACACACACACACACACACACACACACACACACACACACAGAGTTCCTTTTATTGAAGTCTTTTGATAAAGATGTACCACCACACATATAGCAGATATCTATTAAGCCTTTATAAATGTGTCATTAACACATTATAACACTGCAATATCATTTTAAATACCACAGATGACAAAAATAAGGTGACAAAAGATAAAGGCTGCATGAGATGCGACAACTCTAAGCGCACCACAGAGTAGACAACACTTCTGTTACATTCTGCCGCGCGCCTCCTATGCTACGAAGGCCGATCTGTAATCTGTAGTAATTGCATGTTGCAGAAAAACATTTTTTCCACTGTTGTAATGGCTGCAATATGTGTGTCGGTGTTGCCAAAATGACAGTAACATCCCCTCCTCCCACTTTGTCGACCACAACATACAGGCCATGTCTCTTTCTTTTTCTCTCTCCCTTTCTTCTTTGTTTCTCTTTCCCACTGTCCTTGACTCTCAAGTTTTCCTCTCAGAAAAGTCCCAACTTGTGTGTGTTTTGACTAATGTATGTATCTCGTTACACGGGCTGATGCCATTTTGGCTCTGAAGCTAGCAATAACATAAATAATAACAATGGCTCAACCCAACACAGTCTCACAATTGCAGATTTCCAAGCAGAAGTTAGATGAAATAGTTAGTATTTCTCAAAGTGGCAAAAAAATATCTTTTCCTTGTCCTATAGTTGCATGTGTTGGAAAAAAAGAAGAAAAAAAAAACAGCAAGGCGGTGTGAACAAGTGACTTCTCTATCGGCCCATGTTGGTGGTTCACCAAAGGCCCAATTTTATGAGGTCATAACCCCTGACTGTGGCGCATGTTTATGATGTCAGCACATGACCACAGCACCCTGACGCCTATGTTTTTTCTGCTCGTAGATGCTGCTCGTAGATATCGGCTCCTATTCTCCCTCTCGTACCGTCTTTTATTTCATTCATTCATTCGTGGTGTTTGGGTTCCACAGTTAGGTTAATGTCGGTCTTGTGGCCAACAATCAGCACCGCGATGAATAATTAGTGAGATTCCAATGTCTACAGGCCGTTCACAAGAGTTTCTCAGTTTTCAGTCCTTTCATTTGTACAGTGGGTGGAACTTATCTCAGGTGCAGCATGAGTCAGTTCCTTGTAATGCTTTGTAGTGTACAGTATATGCCTGTGATGTATAATGATGTCAATAAGTTTGCTTGTTCTTGGAATATTAGAACATATCCACTCAGACAGTTTTGATCAGCAAATTTAAATGCTGTTTAAACAGAGTCTTTGTAGCTTTTTAGATTTTTTTTTAACATGTATATTTTGGATACTACAGGTTGATTCAGTCCAGTCCTGAGCTCGGATAAAATGGGAGGGTTGCGTCAGGAAGGGGAAAAACCTGTGCCAAGTTGTTGTGCGGATCAGGTCCTCTGTGGCGACCTCTCAAAAAGATCAGCCGAAAGACTAACAACAACAGACTGATTAAGCACTCAACCTTTTGTCATCATGCTAATATTTAAACCATGTTTGAGAATATCCCACGGGACTTTAAATACATATCAGCCCATGTGGAAGCATTCAGACTGAGTGAACATCATACACACAGTAGATTCCACTTCATACTCCTCTACAGAGAAGCTGCTTAAACAGCTGAGTAGAAAAGCCCCTTTCCAGAGAGAGAGAGAGAGAGAGAGAGAGAGAGAGACCGAGAAAGGGATGCACACCCACCCCACCCAGGCAGCTCCCGAAATAGTCCACGTAAAAGCATGCCACCACAGCCGCCATAACTCAGGGCTTTCCCAAAATGAGTGTTCATGTGGAGTCAACACTAGGAAGTGCGCTTGCCTGCCAGCGACCGCTGGGGCCGTCTAGCGCCGTCTGCTAACCACATTTTCCCCCCAGAATACAATGCCCCTTTGTGCTCGTGTGTGGTGGTCTCCCATCACGTCCGGAACTGGGAGAGCGAAGGAGAGACAGGCAGACGGAGAGAAACTGACAGACACGCACAGAGCACAGTTCAGTGTTCATCTCAAAAACAACTTCATCTGGTTAGATTCTGTCTGAGGCTTAACGAGCTATTATGGATGTTTGCAACATGCTCGCTCATGAAAATACAAACTGTCGCATTTAGGCCCAGGGGTGTCGTTAGTGGTCATAGTTTTTTTGTTTGTTTGTTTTTTGTTTCGTTTTTTTAAAATGCAAATTCTTTTTCTTGGTACAGTTCGTGGTATGAACAATTTGAACAACCAGTGTTCAGTTACACTTAATATAATTTGAATGTAGTCATAAGGGAATGTACAAGTCTAACCACGCCCTCAACCTAAATTAATAGGTGGATGTCTGACAGCAGTGTTGGATCAAAAAAAAAAAACAAATAACTGTTTGATGAGCACAGAGATAAGGGCAGAACGATGAGCAAAGAAACGCAATGGAAATCGTTGTTCTGGTTATAAAATTCTGGTTATATTTACAGGTAACTTTATTGTTACTAAAACCATCACGTCTAATGAGAATTCCCAGAAAATATTTACATGTGAATATAAAAAGAGTACTCTTCATGTTAACAAGAAGAGGTAGCAGTTTGAGATTGTGCTAGATATGTTGTGAGAATGTACTACATATTTAGTACTACACATTCTGCTTGTGCACTTAAACAGCCTGATGGATGGCATGTTTTTTTTTTAAAGCCCATGTACTAATTTGAGCAGTTTAATTTTGTTTTTTGGATCACATCAACACTACAGCTTATCAAAACACCCACAGAAAACACGTCTGGAAACTGTGAGAGCGAACAGAATACAAAGCATGTGGTTTGATAGTAGGACATCTGCATCTTGCTGCCTTCTGCAGCATCAGTAACGAGGTTCTTCATGAGTTCTAACCAGGGTTAATGGGATTGGAACATTTCTTAGAAAGGGAGACACTCTGATTTAAACATTATATCAGAACCACTGAAAAGTTCCTCTGAGGACAAATTAAAGAACACTTTCAAGTGCTAAACAGAACCTTCTCAGAGTAAGAGGTAAATGCAAAATGTTAATGTAAATGGAAGGACAAACATCATCCGTGTGTGTGTGTGTTTGTGTGTGTGTGTTTGTGTGTGTGTGTTTGTGTGTGTGTGTGTGTGTGTTTGTGCGCGCGCGGGTGTGTGTGTGTGTGTGTGTGTTTGTGTGTGTGTGTTTGTGTGTGTGTGTTTGTGTGTGTGTGATATAGTTGCACAAATGATTGCTAACAGACTTTGTGACTAGATATCACACACACACACACACGCACACGCACACACACACACACACACACACACACCCTGGCTCGTGAGAGACGTTCCAAACCACTGAAAAGTGTTGTGTCAAATACGACTTCCAGTACATGCAAACATATTCCACATTTACAGTACATGCAAAACCACTTAAGATGACAGCCTTGTTCATAGACTAATATTATATTTAACAATATTGTGTAATTAATAATTAGAAATAGGTAATTCAATTTGTTTCATTTCTTAATAAGTTTTTTATAATATTAACATAAAGCCAGATCATCAAGACATTTGCATTCATATCAGCATTAAAATATTATTTATGCTTCATGTCCTTATGTATTATCTTTTCTTCAATAACTTTAGACTTTTATCGTTCTCTCTCTCTCTCTCTCTCTCTCTCTCTGTGTTCTTCTGATTGCACTGTTTGGGCCTTCTTGACAGTAAGTGTAAACTCATTTCACCAGTGCTGGGAAACACTGTAGAGCCACATGATTCTTGTGATCAAATCTAATCAGTTAATCAACACAGTCCGCGTCATGGGTCTGATTAAAGTTGAAGAAAACGAGAAAAAACCTCATTTACAATAAAAATACCTAGCATCAACACTAACCATCTACCACATTCGCCTTCCTATCAGTGAGTCATGAATGGCACATAAAAAAAATAATAAATTAAAAATTCTTCTTTCATTTTTTTTTCCATTTTTCCGAGAAAAGATTTATTAAGTAAACCAAGAAGGAAAATTAATCTGTGATGGTCTAAACCTGGTAAAGTTTTACCTGTTTAAGCACCACAAAAATCACAGATGAACCATGATGGACAATCAGGCAGTGAGTTAATAGTTTGTATAGTGTAACACAGGAAATCTGACAGTTGCAAAAGTGATTTCTCATATAATTGAGGTGAATTATTTAAATATTGTTTATTCATTACTTGGTAATTGCTGATCTTGAGAAAAAATATGAGCAACATGGAGACAAATAACATGACGTAACATGACGCAAAAGATTTCTCAACTTTTTTTTTTACAGTTTATTTTATTTTATTTTATTTTATTTTTTACAGTTCTTGTTGCTGTTGTTTTTAATGCTAAATCTGTTCAAAACATAACCGTATCCCATTTAAAAAGAACAACACATGGGGGAAAAGAAAAATAAACTTTTCTATGATGCCAGTATAACTTTGGTCTTCACCAGCACATGCTTGCATTGGTAGAAACATTTATTATGTCTTTAAATAGAAATTAAATAAAGAAAAAAATATGGCATAAAATTAAGCTAATGAAAAACTAGTATAGTAGGTCTTCAATAATTGTGCTTGCAAGCAAAATTATTATGTCTGGGGAATATTGAGGTCACTTAGAGGTCACCAAAGATAATATTAAGGCATTAAGGCAGTCAGTTCAGCAGTTAAGGGTTATGTAACAGTAACAAGGTTGTAAGTTCAACTCTCAGCACATGCAGAGCACCTTAACACAAGCCCTGGGTTCTGTGTTTATTTTTCCATTTTTTTCCACCTGTGAAATAATTGTGACGAATGAGTATATGAAATATGACAGGGTCTGACAGTTTCATTTTCAAAATTTGCTATAATTGCTTCAGTGGAATATCCAGGAGGATGTGATTCTTCTGCTACTGCTCAGAGTCTTCTGCTACTGCTCAGGAATTGCCATGGAAATTGAAAGTGCTTAATCAAGAGACTCGAGCAGTCAGCAGTGCTCATCGTGTGTGATTCTGCACGCACTTTGACTGCAAGTGTATGTGTGTGTGTGTGTGTGTGTGTGTGTGTGTGTGTGTGTGTGTGTGACTGTGACTGTGTGCGTGAGTGGCGTGAGAACGGAGCAGACACGCAGACCTCAGTCGAGACTGCGGAAGTCTGAAGAATGAGAAGAAAGAGGAGAACCACTTTAAGTGTGTATATGTGTGTGTATATGTGTGTGTATRTGTGTGTGTATATGTGTGTGTATACGTGTAATGGGGAATCCTTCAAATAAAGGGAAATGGTCTGCTCTAACTATCCTTTCACAATGCTGCCTGACACACAGGGTTACATAATGTCAACTGGTCTTGCTTTGCTTTGGTGACCAACAGCCGGGATATCAAGAGGAACAACTCTGTCACGGCAACTGAACGTATCTAAACGTACTAAACACTGACTATCACTGACTGATTGTACTTGATTAGTCTTGTTTTTAATTGTTGAGTACGCTAAACACAAAACCTTCTAGGTGGAAAAAAATAATCAATCAATCAACCGATCAAAAAAAAAAAAAACATTTCTGCAAGAAGAAGCCCCCAGGGAGTGATATCAGTACATGTTTTACACAGTACATGTGTAAGTTTTACACTACACAATCTTTTTGATATTCCCGCCCTTCAGCATAACGTCATTGGAAAGATCACGCACCCATCAACTTGCTTCCCTTCACATCTTTTTGCAAAACTGTAAGCGTTTGGGTGGAAATGCAGTTCTCTCTGTCCTTCTCTATGTTTCTCTCAAGTTTTGATACATAATGTAAGTTCAGCTAATGAAAAACAGCCTTTTTTGTTTGCGATAAGAGTTGATTGTTCTTGCAGGTGCTGAAGGTGTGGTTAGGAGAAGACTAACGGATTTGCCTTTCTCAGTTTCTCACATTCACACCCTTTTTCTGTCAAAACACCAATTTTCAAAAGAGACCGTTTTAAAAAATAAGCTTACCGAATGGTAAATACTAGATTCATGAGAATGATGAAATAGTGATGATCTTAGCACATACAAGTGCTTTAGCATAGTTTTTTATTAATGCTGTTAGATGGCAGCTTCATTATATTTGTCCACTGTTCAATCTAATTGTATTTTAGATTTAGATTAGGGACTATCTGACCATTTTGATTCATACACATTCACATTTCATACAAACTTAAATAATTCTTTTGATTGTGTAAAGCTGCTTTGCGACAATGACAATTGTTAATGGCGCTATATAAATAAAATTGTACTGAATTTTATTTTATTTTATTTGTATAGTGCTTTTAACAATACATATTTTCATAAAGATTTGCAGAACAACTGTTATAAATACAAAAATCCAGCCACATTTCTTCTGTTCATTCTGATTGAAATGAATCATGAGATTTATTACATGTTTAGTTTTGTTTCACATGATGTAGTATTTTTCAACAACATGGTACAGTCATCAAACAACTATCATAAATGATTTCTGTATATAGACGTGACCTGATGTGACTTAAGCTACAG
>QMIH01000772.1:252461-265641 GCA_003987875.1 Clarias batrachus | reverse complement strand
ATATATAAAAAATTTTTACAGCAGTGTTTGACCTCCATTAAAGGTTCCATAATTTACTATTTATTTAAACAGTTCATTCAAAGCCTCCCAAAGAGTGTGTTAATTTAATTCTCCAGCTGAAATACCCTTCACATAACGCATTTCTTTTACACCTCAAATTCCCTTCATTTCACTTCTTTTCCAAATGTGGTGTTTCAGTGTTTAATGTAAAAGAGCTACTGCTAAGCCACGCCCCACCAGAGGACAACAGAGCTGAGCAGCAGACCAGGAAATCTGTGATTCCTCATACAGTATGATGTCACAGTAAGGGGAAATCTAATGGTCTTGTTTAAGCTATGGCCAGTACAAAAATGGAAATAGGATAAAAATATTTAATTATAATTATTCTTAAGTTAAAAACTGAACTCCTAAAAAAAACTTTCGGCTAAATTGTAAACTTGACATTAATAACTTATTGAATAYAGTTTTTTTCCTAGGGAAATTCATTATTGTGAAATCAGGTGTCAAGTGATCTAGCAGATAAATAACTGTCAGTGTTCTCGAGTCAGAGAAGTAATGAAGATTTTTACTGATGCAGCACTGCTTTTATGTCAGTCTGCTCAGAATAAGCTGATTATTAGCAATATTTAGCTGTTTTTGCAGGAAAGTATGCATGTACTGTGTGTGTGTGTGTGTACAGTATGTGTGCTTTGCAGTTTTTTGTTGTGGCTACTGTGTTGCAGTCACTTGGTGGAATCTGCTCTTATGCTAAAACCAAAGAAACGGCACACACTGTTTGATCACAAACGTGTTTATCTGAATATGAAACAAAGTCAGTGAGGTCACGGAGGCCTTGCTAACAGCAGCGTATGGGTTTAATTAATGTCAGGAATCACTGGCTGCTAAGAGACTGCCTGTAGAAAATCTTCATCTGCTTTAATCAGCAGATAAAAAGTAATAATGATATAGAAACTTGACAAAACTGAATTTATATGCGTTAAAAATGAATGCATATAAATGAAAAATTTTAATTAAAAAAATTGGGACAAGTCCAATATTGTCATGATATCCCTGGAATAGGTTCTCAGCACGCTTTCGGAACCGGCCCGTCTAGACTGTGTAAATCTATTTGACATTTGCTCCATTGTGTCATGACAGATTTAGACATTTTTGTCTTTCGGCATAGCAGTAATTACATTCATAATAATCACCCAAGAGTCTTTTTCTGTGTGTTATGCTGAATGGATGTGGGAGTAAGCCAGCAATGGGGTAATGTGCTTAGCATACAGCTTCAAAGTTTCTTGGTCATAAAAAAAAAAAAAATCACCCGCTGACGTGTCTAACAAGCAGGATACCTTTAGATGAACTTTATGACATTTTTGTTGACCTTGTTTTTGTTTCCTTTTACTGAGCACACCACCTACAAATCACTCTCAGGAACTCATTAAACCTTTGATATTGGACTCTTTCCCAGTATTGTATTCTCTATGTGGTTCCCAGATAACAAGCTAGCCTGGCATGTATGTTTCCATCATTAGATATCTAACCTCTAAATTTGAGTTAATATTTATCTTGGTCATTATACTTAACAAAAACAAATATATCATTTTGGGATAGTAAACTGATAGCTAATTGATTTTTCCCTTATAATGTATTGCACTACAAAATCTCATATGAACAATCAAACTAGCTAAGAACCCTCACATTTCACATTAGTTTATGCAGCCAGTTTGATTATAATTAGCTTTACTGTAGGTACCCTGCTTCATGTTATAGGAGCAGTATATCGTGTCTTAATATGCTTTTAATGTTATACATATCTGCATAAATACAGCACATGAACCATTCAGACATGTGTTTCGAGACACATTTTTTTTCTCCTTCCTGAGACGCCCGTCTCACCATCGCCCACCAGCCCCTTTATCTTAATAAGTAGCTCCTAAATGATAAACGTTTCTATGGTTTGAAACCGGAGCACAACTTGAAAACGAGCAAACAGTCTGAGCCCAGTAAATACGCCCCCGCTCCCCAAACGTTTACAATTGCTAATCATCTCCAGATCGTCCGTCACCATGGGCCAGCGCAGTGCATTTTAAATCGCAACGCTATCGAGCCAAATGAGACGCAGGAGCAGGACCCTCCGCCGTCACTCTCATGCGCTTTTTATTAGTTCCCTTTTGGTGCTATATCGAAAAACTCTTAATATACAGTTACACAACTCGGCTCTTGAAGTTTCTGGGGCAAGAGGCAAGGAAAGGAGCAGCGGAAAGCCTTTGAATCGAATCCAGCGATCTGACGCGTCAATTTAGAGGAGCACGAACCATGTGTTTATGAGATTAATAAACTGAAGGCGGTGTAGTTTTACAGTGGGAAACTGCTGCCAGTACAGGCAAATGGGCACGCCAGTTTTCTGACATGTTCGCTTTGGGTATGCATTGTGAAAAGGGTTCTTAACTTCAAAAACTTGGCTCTAACTACTGTTCTGATGAACTGATCCCATGCAAAATTCATAGACCCGCCACAACTCCTAACCTCACCCTAACCTCTTTTATACGTTACACGTTTTACACGACTCAGCTTGTGCATATTTTGTAAATATTGGCAATAGCGAGAGAGTTCATTAGCATGTTGTAGCTGCTGGAACAGTTTAAAGGATAGTTTCTTCAAATACGCAAGCACGAACTGATTTGACCAGTTTGACACATTTAAACTGGTAATAGCTTGTTGACCCCATGCTATGGTCACTCTCACTAAAAAAAGAAAAATCCCACCCATTCCTTCACCTAAAGAGCATGAACAGCCAGAGTCGTAAAACCTTGCCAACCCCTAATAAAGTCATTCACTCATGCCGACCCCAATTAACCAGCTCTATTGAGATACAGCTAGAACCCAAGACATCTGTGGCTGGTAAAAAAAAAAAACATGGAATCGAGCAAGAAAAAGGCATGCAAAGTCCTCCAAAGTGACTTAAGCCTCATAAGATTTAAGTCTATTTACATCAAAATAATTGCATGGTTTATATGAATGTGCTCACCTGAAGATGTAGAGCTCTTCTAAGAGTTTATACAGCAGACTCCCCTGAGGAACCGTGTGTAATTGCCAATATGGTGACATTTTCTATAAAGTGGTGTTTATTTACTGTAGCATTTAGGGAAGGAGTTTTTATCGTCAGGGTTTTGTAACAGTTGCAGTAACAGCATGTTGTGGCCTCTTTTAAACATTTCATGCTGCATGCTTTTATTATTATTATAATAATTATTATTATTATTACTATTAAAATCCCAAGAGATAAAAATTAATCTGGTGAGTGATTGAGTGGCTGTCTAGGCGACTATAAGATAAATGGAAACAGGAGCTAACTTGTCTCATGGACGTTCCATAACATTAAATGTTACCTGCCAACCGTCAGACAGTTTGCAAAGGAAGAACATGTTTTAACATCAGGGTGCACCGGTAATTTAGGTTATGACTCTGACAAAACATATTAAAACAAGAGTTTTTTTTTAAACCCTCAACCCTGATGTTGAATTTTTTATGTGCTCTTTTTTTTAAATCTGTCTGACGTTAACTGATTTATATATTAAAATCAAAAGTTTAAAAAATTTGGACACACCTTCTAACTCCATGGTCTTTCCTGAATTTTATTTCGTTCTTACGCGTTGTAAATCCTTCATAATGACTCTAATCTGAGGTGCTGTTTGTTGCAATTTTTTGAATTGTTTTTCTTGCTTTCCTGGGATGTTCTTTATGAAAGCCATTTGTCTGGTGATCTTATCTTGACAATTCACATTAGACAAAAAAATTGTTCAATGACTAAATTTAAAAGTTTAACACCTTTACACAAAAAAATGATTACAATTCAAATTCCAAACACAATTCTTGCTTTGTTCACAGTCAGAATGTGAGTGCAGGCTAAAATGGCAGTGACTCAGAGAAATTTCCAAAAGAAAATAAAAAGTGTCACTAAAA
Source organism: Clarias batrachus (assembly GCA_003987875.1). Classification (NCBI taxonomy): domain Eukaryota; kingdom Metazoa; phylum Chordata; class Actinopteri; order Siluriformes; family Clariidae; genus Clarias; species Clarias batrachus. The sequence continues at coordinate 261,693 of QMIH01000772.1, read as the reverse complement.
AAAAAAAAAAACCCTTGTTGAAGAACCTCAGAATTTACTTTGACCTTAAAACACATTGCTAGTGGCATGCAGTGATATAAAAAACGGGCTATAACCACTAGGGGTTCTCACAGTGGGTCACACGCTGTGGGGCTGAAAGCGACCTGGCAGCTTTCCTGTAACTTAGTTTTTACGAAGCAGAATCCCGGTTTATCTCTGTGTGTGTGCGTGTGCGTGTATGTGTGTGCGCGTGTGTGCATGTGTGTGTGTGTGTGTGTGTGGAGCATTAATAAACTGCAGTTCCAGAGCAGCAGGTGTGACCTCATTGTGGTTACTGGTAAGCAACAGAAGCAAACAGAGTCTGCATCAGATTAGCACGTTAAAACACACACACATGTGAATATATCAACGTGTATTTATATTCCTACCTGCTGCTCCACCAGTAGCTCTTGCTACCTCCATCGCTATATTTTGTAAATGACACGGATGATAAATCACCAAGTAACCGGATCTTTTCTTTGTTAAAGGTATTATATAATACAGTTAGCTTACATAAACACAAACACAAAGTTACATACTTTATTGCATTTGGTAATTAGATTTTTTTTTACACATGCAATGCAATTTAATGTAAAAGAAAATGAGCAGCAACACTACAGCGTCTGCACCTTAACAGTAAACTGAGAATTTATGGTATTTTTACATAGGCATGCATTGGCTGCTATTAGGAACGTTATTGATGACCCATATTCCTCACATTTACTCTTATTATGACAAACATTGTCTGCATTCTGACTCATTTATGCAGTGCTTCTGAGCTGTTTCACCCTGTCTCTTTTCGTCAGACGTCAACTACCTTACACTCGTCTCTGCTTGTAGTGCTTGAAACGATTGGCATTTGGAGCAACTTTAAGCTTGGACTGGATTCTCTCTGACTATTTTTCTCATCAATATTATCAATAATATTCTGTCTCAATACAAAAATAACTTGTGGGGTGCTTTTAAGTTTATCTTGTTAACACTGATATCCTGGATGTGATTAAAAACAAATACAAAAAATTCAATATATCCACTTCTGTGCTAACGGTTTGCTTCTTTGTTAATATCAGGAGCCTCAAATATATACACATATACAGTAAAATCCCCCAGTGTTGTTTTAACAACTTCAAGTCCAACTTATATAAACAATTGTGGTGTTAATTCAACACTGGGGATTTTACAGCCAAATGTATAAACAGTACACACCTGCTGTGAAGTACCTTGCCTGAGGGAAAATATTTAACATTTCAAATATGTCACTCATGTTAAAATGCATGCAATTCAGTTCTTGATTATATATAATTTTGGATACTTGCAGTCTACGCTAACAAATGTTTCCATTTCGTAATTCTATAATTGTATTTCAAATCAAAAATCCTATATTATTATTATTATTATTATTATTATTATTTTAGTAATTACACATGCATGAGTCAAATCTGAAATCATGCACAGTTCTCAGGTTCTTTATCGTCCATTATTTTAATAAAAAAAATATGCAAATGTAAACCATGCATGGTTGCGATTAGGGATGTTTGCAGAATATCACATTGTTGACAGAGTAGAGTTAGAAATAAGGGAAAAGATCCTGCAAGATAGTAGTATTGTCATTTTCTTCATTGAGAAGAATAAAATGTGAGACAGCATACAGTAAATTTATCCACTTTGTTCAGTGCATTATGAATGATACGGATCGTTCATAAAGTCTTGAGTTCATTCTCGCACACTGAGAATGAGAATGTTAGTTTGCTGTTACTTTGTCAATAATAGTGAACAATTTGCTTCAAAATTAATTTTTACGAGTGGTTAAGGGACTGTTTTAACTCTGCAACACTGTGTATAAAAGCTTTAAGAAAAAGAACATGCTGCACAATGACGTGCCAATGCAATTCATTGGTCATTTTTAAATAGCTGCACATTCAGCGATTTAATTGTCATTCACAGATTTTAGTATCACAAGCCCTTGTTCTTAAACAGCTACAGAATATAAGTCGCTCTCTAAGATTAGTCTTGAATGAAACTGTCAAACCCCTGAGGGATTTTTCCTTCCCTTGAACTAATTTATATGAGAAAAAAAGCTTTTTATTGGCCTCTTGGCGTCTCCATCAAATGCTTTCCCTGGTTTAATTTTCACGACCGAGGAATTGAAAAAGGATATTGTACTCTCGCTAATGATTTCCAATAGTGATTATGGCAGGCATTTAAGCGCCACAGATATTCCGCCTGCCAGTTCTCAGTCTTCCACGGAAAGATTACACACCGAAATGTCAGCCTTTAGGAAAAAAAAAGAAAGAAAGAAAGAAAGAAAGAAAGAAAGAAAGAAAGGAAAATCTCTGAGTGACATTTCTTCAGGAATTACTTCAGAGCTGCAGTTGGAGAAGAGGACGGAGATGAAGGAAGGGGAGAAAGAACGAGACGAAAWAAATTTTTTTTTTTGAACCGGCTCCAGCGAACGCATATTGCTGTCACTCATCCAATCAGATATGTTTTTATGTAAACCACTGCCTGTGTAAGTGCATATGTGTGTGTTATATACAGGGTGTGTGAGTGGGTAAGTACTTGGAAGCTAAGCGAAAAAACACTCTGCAAACAATTTAGGGTTGGTCCCGTATCTGTCTCTTATTAACTCGCGCAAGCCACAGTCAAGTGGGGGATTTTTTCGACTTTTTCTCTCTTTTTTTTCTTCTATCGTTCTTATTTATTTATTTATTTATTTATTTATTTGCTTTCACTTATCTTCTATTTAATTCTTTTATTGCACCCAATGGGGTGAATGTTACTCCATGCTCAGAACTGAAGCTAGACATAACTCATACACCGATGCTGATCAAGATTAATGTCAGTTTATCATCATATTAAAAATGTAAACACTGCTATCTAATCACGTATTATTTATTTATTTATTTATTTTAAATCAGGTGCTACCACATGGTAAAATGACATCAGGCTTCTGTTTAACGACACTATGAACTTTAACCACCCAATAAAACAAAGCGAGTTCCGAAAACAAGATTCGAATGGGCAAATAAAATAAAAATAAATAAATAAATAAATGAATTCAATCTCTGATGCAAGTAGTAACTCGAAAGGTATTTACTCAGAGACCACAAACGAAGCTCTGCTCTGAATTATATTCCCAATAACTCACTGCTGATTGAATTTCAGTGCTGCCAATTCACGAATTTAATTTGTCTGCCTTCGTTTATTGAGTCAGATCATCAGAGCCCAAAATTGAAATTACTTTGATCATAGTCATGCAGCATGTTTATATTTTACAATATAAAAAACATCAGTTGCGTATCGTACAGTACAAAGGTCATCGTGCAAAAACACCATCAGCTAGTTACACGCTACACGTGATCCGGGATCCATTAAGTTTTGCCATTCTTTCTTAAGGAATGGAGCAGATTGCAGTACACACACACACACACACACACACACACACACACACACATACACACACACACACACACACACACACAAACACACACCCTGAAGGCCCACTGACCACAAAAAGGCAAAGAGTGTATCCTCGCTCAGGGGAGTAAATGGATGAGAAGTACACTGGTTTTGTTTTATGGTTTCGGAGTTCCAGTAAAGGCTGGTCTACACGAAAGTGCACTGATACAAAGTGTATCTGATAATGCACCAGGCGGCAAAGAAGCCATTACAACACGACTGATGTAGAGCATATTGCATACTCCATAAGTAATTCATTTGTCTTTAAACAAATTTAGGTTTTGTACAAGCTAGGTGAACACACTCCGGTTCCGACATGTCACCTAAAACAAGGCTGCACCTGCAGAGGCAGCTTCAAATGCATCTACCCGAACATTTCCGAATGAACACAAGAGTCCGAGTGATGCTTGTTGTGTTCCCAGCCATGCTTCAATTTACATCTGTCAAATACTGTACTAATAACATTTTAGCTGTGGATGGAAACGATGGACCTACCTCTGAGTAAAGTGGAGTAGTTAGTGAAAGAGTCAAAGATGCTGTTCGAAGCCATGTGTGACGTCCACCAGGGCCAGATCCTGCGCCGGCGCTGCCCTCCGAACCACTCCAGCAGCTACAGCCTATTGAAAGTAACAACAGATGCGAGAAAAAAAAAGGGTGGTTGAAAGAGTTTCTCGGACCACATAGGCTCCTTGCAACCAAGAATTTGGGGCTGGTGAGCGCCACAGGAATCTGTAGCCACAAGCTCGCTAACAGAACAGCGCACACACGAGTGTGGAGAGAGCCACAGAGCAGTGGCTTAAATGGAAAGTGATAAAGGAATAGAACAGGATGCAGATGAATGTTATGTGGTGAACATACCTGTGACAGTATGGCAGACGCTGACGATTTCTGGGTTTAGAGGTTCAGGTATGAGTGTGTGTGTGTGTGCGTGTTTGTGTGTGTGTGTGTCGTCCTTGTCGTGGTAACCGGCGTGGCGATGGACTGTCAGCCTCAGTTCTGGTCACAGCTCCCGCGGCGATTCTGCCTCTCACCCAACCCACTGTTCCATTGGTGGAGTCCAGGTCACATGTCACGTGAGGTCACAAGTCTGTTTCCTCCCTCTCTTTCAAACGGCACCCGGTCATCCCACTGTAGTTCTCGTTCCTCCTTCGGTCTGATTGGTCAGCAGATGCTTTTAAATGATTCCTCTTCCTCACCTGAGGCCTGCTTGATCCCGTTCTTCAGAGTTTGATGACCCGAACTAGCTAACAAAATATAGATCAAAGTGCAGAAAGCAGGAACCTACCTAAGAGAGAAGCGCGTTAGGATGGAAAATGAAGCGCTCTGAGGGCGACGCTACAGAGAGAGCAAAGAGCAGAATAAGCTCTGAGAGAGGAGGCAGAGCGTGTGTGTACGAGCGGTGTGTGTACGTTTGTGCACGCTGGTGGTTTGGGGCCTGCTAAACCAACCCTCCACCCTCACTTACCACTTGATAGTATCATAATCCTATCCTCATTAGAAGCTCTCACATTCTCACTCTCTGTTTGACCTGGTTGTGATGAATCAAATTTTCCATAATAATTGCACTGACCTGATTTCTTTTTTTATTTTTATTTTTTTAAGTGGAAATTATATAAGATTTAGTGTTTGATGAAACAAAAAGTATTCCAACACTTTTCTTAACTTCCTCTTTCTTTCTGCGGTATATTTGTCTGTCGGCTAGTCGTTTTCTCCTCATGCTTAGACACTTCCATCATGTCTAGCCACTGGACAGCAACCCTCAACCACATGTCTGGACAGTCAGCTGACGCAACGTGTGGTCATCTCCGAATATGCATTTTGCAAATGTATTTCTCTCATACTGATGTACTGATGTACTGATCGTTCTTTAGAGATGGGGACGGGGGGTGTGTGTGGATCCTTCTAGCATGTGATTGGCCAGCCCGATGTCACATCAACCACCATCCCTTGCTTCCAGGTACCACTTTCCGATTTCACGCATTCGCATTTAGTCATTTTAGTTAAAGCGTCGAGTGCGGTTTATGGATGAAAGTATTAATGATCATTTAAGAGGCACGAGTGCTTTCAGAATGCTCATGGTGATTAGTTTGAGGCATGACACTACTGTGTATCCTATACAAGGACAACCTGTTAATACCCCTGTATCCCCCTGCCTCCAAATAACCCCTACATAACAACAAACTAGAACTACTCCTGCACGCGTATGTGTGTGTGTACTTGAAGCAAAGTGCATGTGTGTTTGTATAATGTTGGACATACCACTTCGCACCCTCACTGCCCTGCTAATGAGCACTTGTGTGTCAGTTGGGTGGCAGCACAGTCCAAATGACATGGTCCCGAAAGTGTGTGTATGTGTGCTGGTATGGAAATGACAAGTTCCCAGTCAATGTGGCCAATGGCCGAGGCCACAGAGTGGCTGGAGTGCTTATCAGCAGTGTCCCGGCCTAACCTCTCTCTCTCTCTCTCTCTCTCTCTCTCTCTCTCACATACACACACACACCTCAAATCTCCTTGTTTCTATGAGGTGTAACCGACTGGGTCAACCATGACGCCACATAAATCACTTTTTTTTTAGCCTAAATTAAAGTGTTACAGTTTTGGATTGATTTACTAGCTCACCTTTACTTCCATGAACACAAAACTCCTGAACTATGCAGGTCTTTATCCAATTAACAGTGATTCAGGAAGTGACCAGGGGAGCATTTTTAGACATTCAGCACCAAAATGACTTTGCTCATTTCATTTCTTAGGATTTGTCTTTTTGGCTTCTTGGCTTTAAACCAACTGGGTTGGTTCAGAAGAAAGTTACAGAGTATAGTAAACTAGATATTCCCTCTAATAAAAATGCTTTTTCATGACCTGAGCATGATCTATTGAGTCAGCAAGTCAAGAAACACCTGAAAAATATCCTAACAAATCATGCTACTTGAACTTAAGTGTTGGTAATCAAGATAATGTAATATCAACCAAACCAAATAAAAAATCTAAATTTGCCTCCCAGTAGGCACAACAGAAAAGCATTTGCATTGTTATTTATTTATGTATTTATTTAGACGATCATGTGTTTCCAGTGTGTTCCAGGCTTTCTGGGTGAAAAATGGTCAAATATTCTGGAACATTTCTTTCTGAGATCATGTACTGTATGATGAAGAAGTTGAATAGAGCTTTTCTCTGAGTGTGTTACACGGCCCAGTGATGCAGACGCTCGATAAGATGATGCAGTTGGCATTATGTCTCAGAGGAAGCTCGTGTTAACCCTCACCCTCGCATGTGATAGCAGAGAGCTTATCATGTCAAAACCTCAACAAGATCTCATGATTGAAATGCGTGTGAATGATCAGTCAAATTAATGGTTACATAGTGTATGAATTCATATGACTAAGGTCGCGTCACGTTTTCATAAAGTCAGGCCACCTGATCAGGTTTTTCATAAAGTTTGCACATGTTCGTGGAAAAGTTCAGATTTTTCCACGTTGTTCTCTTTTTTAAACTGAATGCTTTATGAGACCAGGTCGGGCGAAGACGTAGCCGTTTACGTTCTTATGAATCCCATGTGAAGATAGGGACTGAGACAAACACCATCTGCTCTGTATTTTTGCGAGTTCGTTCCTTAGCAGCGTCACTCGCTAACCGCCATCGAGAATGGTCAGAAGCAACACTGGGGTTTAGGGAAAAGAATTTCGTGTGCCCTTGTTTATCGAGCCCCTGTATTTAAGCTTAATATAACTCCAGTGACCCTCCGCCCCACGGGTGGAGCTGTGCCGGGCGGTGGCTAGCACGTGCGGTTGCTAGCACAGCTGCACAGGGGCTTATTTTGTGGTGTAAAAATTGCAGGCTTCCCCATGTGCAACTCATAAAGAAGGGAATGCAGCAAAGGGGTGGACGAGGGACGCTGAGGTTCAGTGGCCGTCCTCACTTGACACGTTTTAGCCCAGAGGGGAGGGGGGGGGGACAACATTTGGCTAAAATAGTGATGATCCTAACATTCAAATCAGCACTACTGACACTAATTCAGCAAAATCAGAGTGTCTGAGAGAGAGAGGAGGTGACTGGACTGTGCAGGTCTATAACTTTGTGTACTATCTGTGAAAACGCATTTTTATTTGAGTTATTGTGAAGTCCTAAATGTACCCTATGCTAATGGCTTGGCACTGCCTTTTTGCTGAAAGATTTAATTTCTAACCCAAATCCTGCTATAACAACCTCCTTAAATAAGGTTTTATATGTATATGTCTCATTTTAGTATTTTGTGTAAAAGATTCAATTTTGTTGATATTCTGCTGTAGTAATAATATAGTAGTTAGTCTTTTTTTTTTTATAGTGTTTTTTAGTCACGATGCAAATGGACGCAGGTTGAGGCCACATCGGCAGAATTAGGCCACGACCASGATGGGCTCTGTTCTATTTCAACCTCAGTGGTTGCACATGTGAACTTTTGGCTTGTCAGTCATCTAAAAAGTGGCGCATCCTCTTTTTTTCACAGGTACAAAAAAGGTAGCATGACCTAGAAAAAAAAAGTGAAAAAAAAAGAAACAGTGACCTGGTAAAACCTTTTGAACAAATTATTATTATTATTATTATTATTATTATTATTATTATATTGGCGACAAAGACAAAGAGAGTCTCGTAAATATTGAATGTCTCGTAGACAGAGTGAGAGAGAAAAAATAAATCTAGAGACAGAGAGAGAGAGAGAGCTAGAGATGTTTCCACCTCCCCCCTCCCCTTTCCACAGAGTTGCACTCAAACCATCGTCCTTCCTCTTTCTCACACTCGCTGTGTGTCCTTCGCACGACATCCTACATGTGAGTCCCACTCTGAAATTCCAATTGAAGCACTAAACCCTGAGTTTAGTTTAGTTTAGTTCAGTTTAAAAAGTTTAAAGTAAGTTATGTGAGGGCTTCGCTTTACAGATTCTTAATTACAAACGCAATGTGGACATACCCTGTATATAGATGCAGATTCATATACATATCCATATACAGCTCATCTTCAGTAGGAGTTCTGAGCCACTGGTTAGAAGAAAGACTTTTATAAAACATCCGCAGTCAAAGCTGTGCAGGACTGTCGGCAGCCCGTTCCCATGGCCTGCTTGAAACGTGAAACACCAAAAGCTCTTACGCAAGTGAAGTATTTTTAGTCACTGATGGTTAGCATTCTCAGAGTGTCTGTGATGAAACGGTCAAAACATAACTTCAGACATGCTTTTGATTCCGCGTCAAATCTTCAAGAATACAAACTGCTTATTTTTAATTAGCCTAAAATTTTTTTTTTAAAACATGGAATAACTTTAATTGAAGAAATCTTTTTAAATTGACACGGTTACATTTTTATCTGACAACCAGTCAAAACACTAAATGTCACAGTATATCGAAAACAACAACAACAACAACAGACTTTAACACCAAAATTCTACTAAGCCAGAATCMTTTTGTGTGATTTTTACCCAAACAAAACAAAAAAAAAAGCTCCCACATTAACCACACCCCTAGCTTTAACCTTAACCATTTCCAACTTTTCGTACTGGTTCATGCAAATTCCTCGCGTGTTGGTTTCAGCTCTCTGCAGGGCCGACCTCAGGCCTCACCAGCACACGTTTCCCCCAAAAACCAGACCAGATCAGACCAGATCGGAGCCTGAAACCCTAAAAGCCATCCTCCACCACCAACCTCCAACCTCCACGCTGCCAGCAAACACACTTCAAACGTGCACCGTAGCACACATTGGGAGCGTTTCTTTCTTGTTTTTTTTTTTT
>QMIH01000772.1:213338-243851 GCA_003987875.1 Clarias batrachus | reverse complement strand
AGGTTTGTCCCATCACTTCACATTTTTTGTCTGTCAATTCTTGTGCGTTCTAGACTCCTTATTTTGAATAGGTTGTGTATTTAGCATATTTCCGACTAATTCGTGAGTGGTGATGCTCAGATATATTCATAATACTCATTCAGTATTCAACACTTTTCTCAACACGTCTTCGTTATGTTTTGACTATTGTAAACTCGAATGAGCTTCTCATTCTAGTYTGCATTATTTACATTTTCCAAGTTTTAATAAAATTCTGTTAAAGTTCTTATTTTCTGTTCTGAGTCACCCCGTTTTCCGATGACTTCGTGAGAAGATTTTTTTATTTCCCAGCACCCTGTTCCTCCATTTTGGTGTTTCTTGCTTCACCTCTGAGTTACTTGGTGCTGCACTATGAAGGAAGACTAAGGACTGTCGCTACTTCACTGCAAAGAGAAATGATATTTTTTGCAAATGAAAACGTCATAAATATAGATAAATTTTAGTAAACCAAATGACGTCAGACAATTCTCTGAAAATAAATGCTAAAAGAGAATGTAATGTAATTTCATTCTATTCTAAAAATAAATAAATAAACCAGTAGAATTGTTTTAAGCTTACATTTTTGTTTGTTTGTTTGTTTGTAGTTTAAAGTGAAAAAAAAAATCATAAATACTTTGTAGAATGTTTACATTTGCATGTAAAACACGTGCTGACAAAAATATGCCATTTGTTCTCCCCATGATTAGTCGTTTTCCTCCGGCTTCCTTCCACACCCGAAAGTCATGCAGTGTWGAATGATGGGAATTTTCAAATTAATATGATTGAGTGTGCATTGGTGTGTGATCCTGATATTCAGTGTATCTTCTACTTTGTGCCTCGACTTCCCTGGGATAGGCTCCAGGACCCCTGTGACCCTAAAATGGATAAATGGTAAAGATAAAATATTATTGATTTCCAGGGTCATGGGTACAGTCCAGAAGATGAGACTGTGTAAATAATGGTGGTTACTTTTTTTTTWAGTTTCTTTAGTTAAATTTAAATCAGGTGATTTTGGGGAGTCAAGTATTCGTTACAGAGTTTGGTTGCAGGTATTTTTACGGTCCAAGCACTATGACAACAGCCCTTTGACACAATAGTGTGTGAAGTACTCTATTGTTCTTCTGAGGATTATGTTTGGGGCTTTTGGGGGTCTTAACATGCTCCAAAAGTCATGAAAATCAGGACACAGGTCGGACACTGCAGCCATTAGGACGTCTGAGTGGCTGGTCCCTGGGCGTGGAACAGGGCTGTTGCTGTTGGCAAAACTCAAAATATTTGAGGTAATCAGTTACATCAATTTTTTTTTTCAAAGTAATTATGTTTCCAATTTTAAGTAAACAGAACTATAGGTTTTTGAGTTTGTTGAACTTGTGCAAATCAAAAATAAATTTGCAGACCATCCAGCCCAGGAATTGAACCCAGGTCTTCCACATGGCAGGCAAAACACTTACCACTGCACCACAAGTGCTCTATAGATTTTATGTTGTGGAAGTTTTACTTAAGTTATTGTTACTTAAGTACTTACGATTACATAACATTTCAAGTTAGCTGAACAAATTTGATAAGTTTCATTTCTACAAACTCATAAATGCCAAAAAGTTCTGAATACTCAAAAAGGTCTATTAATTTGACCTAATTGCAATTATTTAAGTTAACAGTACTCAATGTGTTTAATTACTTTGAGCATTAGGGTTTACAGTGTGTGGAACTCGGTACACAATTAGATCTCCTTAAGCTGAACAACTTTCTCTGTGCATGTCATGGGCTCTACTCAACAGGAGGTCTGTTATTTGGGGTTTGATGAAAAAATCTACTCAGTGGATGTTGGTATACTTCTCCTAGGAGATGTACACGATCACTGCCACACTGAGCCAACGCGATCTCAAGACATTGAGGATGCAAAATTGGATTGGATGGACTTTTAATAACTCAAAAGGTTCAGCCGTGACTATTTCTAAACTTATGMCAAAAAGTGGCTTATAACCTCCAGWGTAACATCACACTGACTGACATCACATCATAGCATCATGTTTTTTTTCCAGCATCTGGGGATGTCTGGAGGTCTTAGCATAAAATTGCCCCATTCAAAAATGATGTTATAATGGTATTGGTATGTCCTCTGCTGTTATTCTGGTGCGTCCAGGCAGCAATGGCAAAGGTGCATGGACCCAATCATTGTTATATGCAACTATGTTTTTGTTTGTTATCTACGGTATCTAAAAGCCTTTGTTTGGTAAAACGTAATTCTGGTGACTTTGCACATGCAGCATTTTTGGTAACAGGCCTCAAAAAGAGGAGAGTCTCCACTGGTGCTCTCTGCTGTTTCATTGCAGAGTGAGATGTTGCAAAGCCTCTACACTCTTCGTTAAAAGGTACAAACTTTTGTCAAGGGAGGAGTGTCATTAGAGGACACAAATGAATGACTAAAAAGACTTTTGTTTATCAATAGAGTAGCTTTCGTTCTAGGTCATGGAGGTTTCGACCACAGGAAATGAAGAAACCAAAGTTGTTGTTTTTTTTTTTGGTTTTGTTAAGGCAGGTACTGAAGATTGTAGTGATGTCTTGTGCAATGGGCAAGCCAGCATTCTTAGAGCAGATGTTGAAGCACATCGTTGTCTGTGCCGTGGCGCCGTATGTGCAAGTGACCTCTGTGAGTCACCCTAAATCCAACAATAATTTCTTTTGTTTTGACCACATTAAGAAGCACAATTTCTGTTTCTATACCAGTCTGTGAACTGCTCCACTTCTCGTCTGTTTCCTGACTCATCTCTGTGGCTAATTAGATGCACAAGGTGTCATCAGAAAACTTGACGATGTGATTGAAGCAGGGTTTTGCACAAGTCGTGAGTCAGCAATGTGAACAGCAAGGGGTCAGAGTAAATGGCCTTGGGAGGCTCCAGTGCTCACTGTGGTGGTGCTGGTGGTGATCTCAATTAATTCCTGAGGTCTGCCAGTTAAACAGTACAGGATTCCTACTTTTAAGTGTTTCCTATCAGTGTTTGTGGAATGATGCTGAATTGACGTCACTTGAGCAAGGCAGTATCTATCTATCTATCTATCTATCTATCTATCTATCTATCTATCTATCTATCTATCTATGGCAAAAAATTAAGTTTACAAAAAAGCATGTAAACATTTTAGAAACTTTTAATGGCTTGTCTGCTTAAGTAGATACACTCATTACCTAATACTTTGTTAAAACACCTTTTACTTGTAATAGAGCAGTGAGTAATGGTTACATTAGTTACATTAATACATTTTGATTTGTTTATTTTTATTCTACTCCTATTTGCATGGAGATCTTGTTTTCTCAGTCCTCTTTCCACAGGTTTTCATATGATTGAATCTGGTCTCTGACTGGACCATTCCATAATCTTGATCTTCTTGGATTTGATTTTTGCTTTGAGCTGTCATTCTGTGAAAGGTAAACTATTTTTATTTATCCTCAGCTGTCTAACAGCTGTCTAAGGCCTGCAGCTCTTGTGTCAACATATAATTGAAGTCGTTCATGATTCCATCTGTCTTAGATGGACCCTTAGCAGGAGAGAAGCTCCCACCACCATGTTTCACAGAGAATACAGTACATGTTCTCTTGTTTTTTGCATCAGTTTATCCTTGGTCGCATGAGACCACGTTTATTTCTCATTCTCATTGTGCCAAGCCAAATTCTCAAGACTTACTGAGGGACATTTTGGCTTTCATTTTCAGGGTGCCAATCCATCATATTGCACAAAACCACACACATGTTCATTCACAACCTAGTGAAATTTGGGAATGCCAGTTAGCCTAAACTGCATGTYTTTTGGACTGTGAGAAGAAACCGGAGTACCTGGAGGACATCCCGAGTTTCCCCGAGACCCTGAGGCAGGAATCGAACCCGGACCTGGAAGGTGCAAGGTAACAGTGCCAACCACTAAGGCACCTTGCCACCTACTTAAATTTAATTAAATTTAAGAAGAAATGAGAGGTGGCTTTAAATCTTTCCACGGTAATATTCATAACAATACCTTTAATAGTGTGAGGAAAAAAATTATATAGTTGGCAAAATATTATACTCATTATATTTTATTATTATATTATTATTATTATTATTATTATTATTATTTTCCAAAAAAAGTAAAAGTATCCAAATATATTACTATCAAAACACTAAATTAGTAATTAGCATCAGAAGTCACATTTTCAGCTGAATGTCCTGAATGACCTTTGTTCAACTGAGGTATCACATGATTTGAATATAAATGCCCCAAAGACAACACAGACAGCTTAATGAACACCAAGACATTACCCAAACAAATTCTGGAAAAGCAATCTAATAAAATATCCCCCCCAAATATATATTTGGACCAAAAGTTTGTTTGGACACCTTCTCATTCAAAGAGGTTGAATTTGTATAATGGCAAGAAAAAAGCAGCTAAGTAAAGAAAAATGAGTGGCCATCATTACTTTAAGAAATGAAGGTCAGTCAGTCGAAAAAATTGGGAAAACTTTGAAAGTGTCCCCAAGCGCAGTCACAAAAACCATCAAGCGCTACAAAGAAACTGGCTGACATGGGACCGGCCCAGGAAAGGAAGACCAAGAGTCACCTCTGCTGCGAAGGAGAAGTTCATCCGAGTCACCAGCCTCAGAAATCGCAGGTTAACAGCAGCTCAGATCAGAGAGCAGGTCAATGCCACACAGAGTTCTAGCAGCGGACACATCTCTAGAACAACTGTTAAGAGGAGACTGTGTGAATCAGGCCTTCATGCTAGAATATCTGCTAGGAAACCACTGCTAAGGACAGACAACAAGCAGAAGAGACGCGTTTGGGCTAAAGAACACAATAAAGAACACAATAAAGAAAACTTGCTGAATGAGAAGGTGTCTCCAAACTTTTGGTCTGTACTGTATATACAGTGGAACCTTGGATTACGAGCATAATTCGTTCAGGAAGCAGGCTCGTATTCCAAAATACTCTTAAACCAAATTAAATTTTGCCATAAGAAATTATGAAAACTCAAATTATTCGTTCTACAGCCCAAAACAATAAATACATAAAAATAATTAATACAATATATAAAGTAAAAATAAAACAAATTAACCTGCACTTAACATTTTAAAAAAGTACAAATAAATCCAGACAGTTAAGTGTTTTCGTTTGTACGCGCAGGCGCCGTGTATTTGTATGTGTGTGTGTGTGTGTGTGTGTGTGTGTGTGTGTGGAATTAGCCCCTCGCCTCATCTTACACAGTAAAACTCATTCTCCCTCCCACACCTCGCTTTGCAAACACTGTTTTAATGGGGGAAAAAAAAGAAATCTCTCTAATGATCCTCGCGTGAGCATACTAACTGAATCACTGCTGTAAAGGAAAAAATAAAAAATAATAAATGAACCAGCACCTTACCTTTGAAAAGAATCGCGATATAGCTGAGTTTTCTGTGTAAATAAAGCGCCGGGGAGATCTGTGTGCGTGTGTGTGTGTGTGTGTGTCTGTGTTGGTGTCAAATTACGTGCGCGCAAACAGAAGAGAGAAGGAGATGTTGATTATAAGAGACGAGCACTAAGACGCAGCAGGAGACTCTTATTTTGACACAGGGGACACAGCAGGGGAGACGATTACCCATAATTCCCGCAGCGCAACAGAGTAAAATCATTGACTCAGTTGTGATCACTTGCCGCTCGGTGTCAAAATAAGAGTCGCATATGTGATACATGATACTCGGCGCTAGTAAACTAATACTTGCTCGGTTTCCGATTAAAAATTTATTAAAAATCTTTGCTCGGTTTGCGGAACACTCGTATACCACGTTACTCGCAATCCGAGGTTCCACATATATAGCCATTATTAAAATGAGGCTAATATGAAAATTATACAGCACGCCTAGAGGAGACTGTACATCAAAAGCGAGCAACCCGGTAAAAAGGGGTATTATCATATCGCCTATTCATCGCTATTTCTAAAATTGAAAAGATCAGATTGTTGAGTAAAACCTGATTTAAAAAGGGGAGTGATTCAAAAACAGATTTTAAATCGTTTCCAGCTGACATTTACCTGTGTCTCTTTCTGACAGATATGATGACAGAGTGATTCATGGAAAACCCTGCAGACGCTTCATGGGAACGTTGAATTCACTCAGGCTCCCTTAGCGAGCGCGAGTGAGTCACGATTTACATAATGAACAAACGAACGATCGAGTGAGTAAACGAATGCACTGATGGGGTGAGGAGAGAACGAGAGAGATGAATCAGTATGTTTGAGGACTGTGGTCGACATTGTGGCTCCTTCATAGGCCCTTGGTTTGAGAATGAGAAAAACAGCACATCCATCACACACACCCGCAAACACACACACGCACACACAAACACACACAGACAATTGTACACACTACAGTTGGATATTGGACGAAATGCCGTAAATCTCGAACCTACTCCTAACACAGACCATGACGCTAATGACCTGATCTGATCCGAGACCTGTCACTAATTCTCTTTCATCGATCACCTCGAGCATCTCTTGCCTTTGTTAATGCATTGGTGATTAGGATCATTCACACTTCTACTTGCTCTCACCCACCACCAATACCGAAATTTCACACTGCTCATTAAAATAAACTTCACACTACATGCAAAAAGCTGCTTGTCTCTGATGGACATCGGTGAGAATCTCAGGCCGACGACTGCCAAAGAAAAGAGCTGACTTAAAATACAAGCCACAACGTCTGTGTGATTTTCCTGTTGACACTCGAACAAGATTAAGACAGTCTGCATCAGATCTCCTTTACTTCCTGTAGCAGCTCTTTTAAGCGGGCATGATTTTGTGCAAATGTGTGTGAATGTGTGTGACTGAGACAGATCTGTATCGATTCCTGTTTTGCTGAGACATCTGCCAAATTTTGCAGACATTAAAAAAGTCCATGGTCTCGCATCATCACCAAAACAATCTAATTTCGAGCGAGTTCTCAGACAATGTGTGTGTGTGTGTGTGTGTGTGTGTATTATGTGTGTGTGTGTATAAGAGACAGCAGAAGTGAGAAACGGTTCAGTAGTGTGATGCTGCCTTTTCCGGTCTGCATGTTGCGGGGAGGACTGTCTGTCTGCGCGGCTCTCACGCAAAGGCCCGGCCGTTTTGCGCTGCTCAGATGCAGAAGCAGGAAGTGAAACACGTACGGAGGAAGTCGTTTGGTTTTTTGATGGCTATCGACGTGGTTTCGCCACTTCTCTCATTAGAGAGGGCTTGCTGTGGGAAAAAAACTCATTGTTGTGAGTATTTTATGTGCAAATGGCAAAGCGTATTTCTGATGAATGCTGATATCTTAGTGCCAGTTTGCGCATGTGTAGCAATCGTGTAAAAACATCACATGAAAAAAAAAAAATGCTGTCACCACACGCTCATGTCTACTACTCACTTCTACATGCTAAAAGAAAAGCAGCATTGTCAGAGCATGTGAACAGACGGTATTGTAACATCAAGACAGCGGCGAGGACCCGTCACCATCGCCCACACTAACCTAAGACGATTTGCCACACTCCTGTACTTCCCACAGTGGCTGAATCAATGCGGTAAAAACCCAGTATGGTCGCTGTTGTTTGGTTATTAAAAGCCACCCGCATTCCCTATATTCACTCATTTCTGTCAGGAGAAGTGTGTATGCATTTCATACAGCATCAGCATCCATGATGCTCATGGACCTGAGGAGAATTTACAATGAGCATGAATTTACAGTAAGCAGGTGCTGCTAAGCATTATTAATGTTTAAAGGTTAACATTTTTACAAGGCAAATCACAAGTTTAGATTAAAGCCCTCGTCTTAAAGCATTGTTGAGTCTGGGACCTGTATGGCAGACATTCATCATATACTGATTTTAAAAAATGAGTAATTGTTAATGTGGTAAAGTTGTTCATCAGAAAATGTATTTAGCTATAAATAATAAAGGAATTTAGTTATTTGTTCTGCTTTTTTTTTTAAAGGATTTAAGGAAGGAGTTACTTTTAAACTTTTTAAGACACTATTAACAGGTTTGCAGGTTCTTGGTAATATGCCAAGTAATATTTTTTAACTTTAAAAACGTTTGTGATATAAACGATAACAGGAAGTGAAATATTTCGCAGACGTTCCGCATTACCATAAATATAAAAAGTATGACACATTTTTCTTCAATAAATGCAAAAAAAAAAAAAAACAGGTTAATGCTGACATAGAATAAACACAGAAGAAAAAAAAAATCCTTTGCCACCAGAGGAAAAAAGAAAAATCTATATCAATGCCTTGCCATTTAAGCACAGATAAACAACAATAGTGTTTTGAATTTATTCCTTTGAACATTATTTTCAGATCAGCTCTGTCACATTTGGACAGTTGGCTTCTTCTCATGGGAACCGTCTTTCCTCCCAGACTACAGACCATTACCGCACCTGTACTCGTGCCACTACAGAGCTTTTCTATTCGTTTGATTTTACACTGAGGTTTCGGTCAGCGTGAGCGTCCAAATATTTTAAACGATTTTTGTATTTTTCCCGCGGACAGCCAGTGTATTTTATTCTCGGGTTCTGACATGCTGTCACAGAGCTCCGCTTTATGGTTTGGTCAAACCGGTCTCGGTTTTCCCCTCATCAGAGGACACTAATGTCAAATCGATTTTCAAATTTTAGTAACCCAGAGCTAGAAGGGAGGGAGACCGAAGGAGGCGAAAGGAGGAGACACTGAGAGAGACAGAGCGAGAAATACGGTCCTCCTGTCACACCACTGTGGTGCAGTTTCGCGGTCATCTGCACGGTACAGAGTTTCATAGACACAATGTATCTTAAAGCAAGATGGAATTTCATACAGGCATGATGGCTGTGCTTTCCCCCTCTTCACTGCTCTCTCTCTCTTTCTCTCTCTCTGTCTCTGCAATCTTTAGTCACAGGTCTGGCTTTATTTGTCGTTGTTTTTTCTTTCCTTAATTAATAACCAAAAAATGTCCTGCTGATGAGCGTAAGAACAAGTGCACTAGTTTAGTTCTACAAACTAGTTTAGTTTCGATGGCTGTTTATCTCTTTTCTTTTGTGTGATGGTGTGGTATAAGACTGCAACCTGTCACCAGCCACAGTTACAACAAAGGCTTGTGATGTAGTGATGTGTGAAATTACCCAGAGATCAGTAAACCACAGTGCGATGCTCTTTTCCCATGCCAGCCACCTCCTACTCTGTTACAGTATGTTGCAAACGTAAAATGCACAACTGCACCGCTCTTACATTCACAGCAATCACAGTTCTTATTCAAACACATGCATAGAAAGAGTATTGAATTAAGTGCTGCAAAAAATACAGTATAAGAAATGCATGTTAGTTGTTACTTAAGCAATATCACGTGAGAGGGAGTGCCGTTGTACTGAATATCAGCTCGGCTGGGATGCCGTTGTAAACACAAGAGCGCAGCCTGAGTGCCCAAGGCATCACAGCCGACCTCAAATATTCCTAGTTGAAAATCCAGCTAGATAAATGACGTTACCTTCATACAGCATTTCCACAAATGCTACTTATCATCAACAGATTCTGATTTGTTTCCTTATTTAATCAATTATTTTGGTCCGTCATTACTTTTCCTTTGGCGACTGCCGGAGATAACTGACAGTTAGTGTAATTAACAGGGATGAAAGTAGTTTTAAATTCTTAGGATACTATGTAGCCAAAAGGTGAGGAGAATAAACCCTGGAGGTGGTGGACAGTCCCATAAATTTCTCACTTCTTCCTCTTTAGAATTTCAGCACCATTAACTTCCTGGTTCCGGTTTTAAATCCCAAATAAATGACAAGCTACACTGATAAATGTGGAATGAATGAATCTTGTATTGTTGGTCCAACTTCTCACAGTGGTATTTGTTGAGACAACAGGTAACGTTGTGTTCTTGAAAACGTTGAAGATACAGACTAAATCAACTAAAAACAATCAAGTTGAGGCAGAAATTTACCTTTGATTTTATCAAAGACCCCCAACCTTCCTTGCCCCCCTCAGAGAACATCAGGACAGTCGGGTACATAAACAGTGTTTTTCCCCCCCAGGCAATTTACCTCATGAAGAGTTAAACGTTCTTCTCACTGTGTAATATTTTGCGCAATACTACTGTGTAATGTACTGTGCAATAATGTTGATATTTACTTGACTTATTTGCAGTATACTGTATTGCACAATACCACTGATATTTTATATATTAGACTCATTTAATAAAACCTCACATCCTACTTTATTTGTTAACTTTTTTTTTCTGTGATGTTTGTTTAGTTGTCTCTTGAAGCTCAAAACAAATTCCTTGGGCTGTACATTCAACCCTTCTTGGAAATAAGGCTCTTTCCGACTCGTTATTCTGGGTAAGTATTTCTTTTTTTAAAAATGTGTCAGTTAGCTTACAGGTAGTTTAGACAGTTAGCGTTATATACTGTATATGTTAGGCTGGTGTGTTTCCGCGTATTGTTATACTGAGGCCCAGCAACAGCGTCACACACGGCCGTGTGAGCTTTCAGCTAACGAAAGTTTGAGGAAAACTCGAAGCGTTTAACAGTTAAGGAGTAGCGGCGCTTCAGTACTCAGTAAGTTAAGTGATATAAAAATGCCCGTGTTAGCTTGGCTTCAGAGTCAAATATTTGAATTACAATTTGAGTCAACTTAAGATTTCAAACTGTGTACACATTGTGTCAACCAGACAGCATTGTGTAATATTTAGTTTGGCCAGCAGATTTCCCGAAAAAGTTGAGTAAACTTAAAAAAAGCTGTGCAACTTGTTACTGAACAAGTGTAGGGCACTAGGGTGTACAGTCAGTTTCTCCACACACCAAGTAGTTCCCTTAATCAGGTGTTAGAGAAGGATTTGGAATTCAGCCTTGTGTTAGGAACCAGTTATCTTTGTAGCAGTAAGTTTTTTAAGATGACATCACATTATCATCTGTGTTTTCTTGCTGAAAGTCCTTCTGTGACTGGTTTTGAATGTGGTTTTCAGCAGGCAATTGCTCTCTCCTCAGTATGGCAGATCAGACCGACCTACTTTCACTTATGCAGCAACTGACAGTAAAATTGTTAAAATTGTTAGAATACCTGTAACTTGGACTGATAGACATAGTTAAATATTCCAGTCCTGTTACCCTCTATTATCACCACTAGTGAAACGCCTCTGATCCAATTTTACAAACAAATTACTTAGTTGTAACTATATATACTGTAGTAGAATAATATTGAAAATTAAAGTATTATTATAATATAAATGGTAATGAAAAATATATTGCTTATGAATAAATTGGTATTAACAGGTGCCATCTTACAAATAAACAGTTCCATTACAAAGTTCTAAGAAGAACCATTTTAGAAAATGAAACAAACTGAAATATTTCACAAGGAGTCTGTTTAGAAATCACTTCTCTTAAAAGCTCAGATAACAGAACTCATTGATGCAGCATTAATTGTTTAGAAATGTAGAAGTGGTATTGCCTAGTAGTGTTAACTATATAAAATACACTGAGAAGATTTTTGATGTAAGTTCCTAAATATCACAATTAACCATGTGTGATATTTGTTACTTAGTTTTCCACCGGCGCTATCTAGCCTCTAGCCACAATTTTAACCATAGCTTGCATCTCTATCATTATGCAGCTGAAGTCTAATCTCTCCAACAGACGTTCTGATGTTATTCCTCACCGTCCATGAACCAGTACTATCTAGACAAATCGCAGTGCTACAGTAAAGGCTGCAGCGGCCATCTTGAATCTATTTTCTTCTCTATAGATAGTGTGGCAGCACTGCACGCGCCTCCGATTCTGGTAAAAGGTGAGTTTCTACACAGAAACCATTTAACCACAGTGTGATGCTTGTTCCCATGCCAGTGCCCTCCTACTCTCACCCTGCTCTTCGCAGTTTTTATTTGACGGCACAAACCACAACATAGTTCTCCGTTCAAATGAGAACACGTCAGTGATTTGGTTTAGTCAAATGTAACAATGTAGGACTGCAGCTTACATGATCCTAATCTGACAGCTTTATACTTCCTTCTACATGTTAACACCCTTAGCTTCTTAGCTGCAGTGCAAAGCTCAGGAAGCAAGCAATGGGCTTTTATAGCTTTAAAAGAGCCACTGTCGGACCTTTTTTATTTTTTATTTTTGGCATGTTAACCTCCAGGCAAACGTTTGAACCTTTTATGTAACACTCGGACTCATTGTGATATCTTATATATACTGTAGACATTATATATACACAATAAATTTTTGCATTTATATTAAAACAACATGGATAATGGTGACTATTTTGTTAAAAATCAGAGGGTGGGATAAATTAGGCTGCAGTAGTCATGTATATGGATCTGAGGGCCAAGTTGTTATAACTAGAAGACGACGTCAGAGCATCTCTAAAGCATTAGGTCTTGTGAGGTGTTCCTGGTGTGCAGCACCTAACAGTATCTAACAGAAGTGGCCAAAATCTTACTCATGCGTGTGGGCTAACGTATCTAGCCCGATCCAACATAAATGTTTCTACAATACATAATGATGAAGAGGATGATTCTGCCTATGATAAAAGGTGTCAGTAGACACAATGTTACCCATCCAGGTGGGCCGGTAAGATTGTATTTCATAGTACGCACAAAAACCTTGTTTATTGCATTTTAATTTAAAGTCTAGGTGTAACACACACACACATAAAACTACTCAGTGAGTGAGTGAGCGAGCAAGAGTGAGCAATTGATTTATTGATTTATTTATTTATTTTGCCTATTACTGATACAACACCACCATAAAACTCTGATGACCCCACAGCATGCATCTCAAAGACCAGACTCGGTTCTACTTTCGCTCTGCATACAACAGGTTTTTTGAACTTTCAAAAGCTTGAAAAATGTTCTGGTGTTTTTTTGACTCATTTCTAGGCTAATTATTTGCCTTCTAACACACAAGATAAGATAAATGTGAAAAGCTATAAGTGTCGCTTGACATACATCAGTGATGTAAAACTGACCAGGAGCATTTTAATAAATGTACACTCAGTGGGCGGCACGGTGGCTTAGTGGTTATTACTATAGCCTCCAGGGTCTTTTTTCGATTCACAACTTGGGTTTGTGTGCATGGAGATCGCAAGTTCTCCCCATGCATAGTACTAGTGATGGGAAGTTTGGATCATTTTAGTGACTCAGTTCTTTGAATCTTGTTCATCAAAATGAACAAATCTTTTTTCTATTCAGTCATTTAGTTCATTTAGTTCTTTTGATCAGAAATAAAATGAAATGTAATTTTTTTAATAAACAGACCCCCCAACACATCTTGTCAAATATTACAATGCAGCTATGGACATACTATGATAAACAGAATCTTCTGGTCCGAATCGTTCGTTCTTTTGTCACGTGTCACTCTCATAGACGCTCTGAGAGTCATATGGCAATAAAAAAACAATTGATTTGGACCAGAAGACTCATGAGAAGAACCGCTCAATTCCTGTTGCCTGTGTACTGCACTGCATAGCATCTATGTTGGTCACGTGACAAAAGAACGAACGATATGGACCAGAAGTCTTGAGAGGTAACTACTCATTTCTGATTCCTGTACGTAGCATACAAAGGTTTTGCAATGCTTTCCGTATGCGCGCCCAGTAGAAAATGAACAAATCACTCCTCGAGACTACTCGTTCTTCTGAGTCACGTTAAAGATTTGTTCAAAAAGAACGAATCGTTCATGAACGACCCATCACTACTGGGTACTCCAGTTTCCTCCCACAGTCCAAAGACATGCAGATAGGCTGAACAGCATTCCCAAATTGCTCGTAGTGTGTAAGTGAGCATGTGAGTATATGCATGTACAGTGTGTTTACGCTGCGATGGATTGTCATCCCTATCCAGGGTCCTCATGGGATAGGCTCGAGGCTCCCTGTATACAGGATGCAGTGGTATAGACGATGAGTAAGTGAGTGAGTGAGTGAGTACACACAGTGCGCACAGGATTACATGGATTTTTTTTTACATTGACATACACCACCTATATAAAACACTGATGCAAACCAAGTACAACCCCTTCATGGCAACTCTGTTGACTAATGGCAGTGGCCTCTTTCAGCAGGATAATGCTCTCTGACTTACTGCAAACATTGTGCAGGTATGGTTTGACGAACATGACAAAGAGTGTTGAGTTGGCCTCCAAATTCCCCAGATCTCAAGTCAAGCTGGACAAACAAATCCCATACATGTTTAATCAAATGGACAGAGTAATATAATAAAATAATATATTATTATATAATATATGTTATAATGATCATTCTTAGCTAGCTGCTAGAATTCATCTCTTTTTTTCTGGGTCACCTCCATTTATAATTTTCTTTTTCCAACACCCCCTTTTAATACGCCACGAGTAAAGAGTGACAGAAACTCGAGGCTTGTTTTAAAGGTCAGCCTCATGACATGTGGTGTGCGGTTTAGAGAAGGAGACTGCTGGAAAAAAAAAACCCAGAGAAGAGCAGTTCGTTGTAAAATGGAGAGGGGGGCTCAGGGGTGATGAGGCTATTGAAGAAAAAAAAAAAAAAAGCATGTGTCAGAAACACGTAGATACACGCAAGCATCTAGCTATGAGTCAGAGCTTTCTGCAGAAATGAAAGTTCTCAAAACGTTGTGAAAATCACACAGATTTAACTGTCAGGTCTGTGTATATGATTAATAAACAGCGGTGAAATTTCTTAGGCATGTGTTACTTATTGATTAAAATGTTTTACATTAGGAAATTAGGTGTATTAAAAATGAGGAACAAAAAACTTTCAAATTTTAACTTCATATGGAAATAACTCAAACAGTTAAAAATCCTTACAAGGTGCATTCAGGAAGAGTTGTACAGTAAATATGCATTTACATGAAACTTTATTCAGTTTTGATACCTGTTGGATTAGATCATGTTTATCACGAAATTTTAAGGATGTTTGTGGGGTTGGGGGCGGAAAGATCTATTTTACAAAATGCCAAAAAAAAAGCCAGTCCATGATAAGGTATAAAGCCCTCAGTTAACACACAAAACCAGGCCGAGCTTTTAGTCCTGGCCTAAAGGAAAACCACCAATCCTCCACGATGAATATTTCACCCTACTGATTTCTTTTAGTGACCACAGGCCATGTTAAGTGTTTCTGACCAAAGCACTTAACAAATGCTAATGTCCAGCACTATCAAAGAGTCCAGGACTGGCAAACAGCCTGAGAGAGTGACCATGGTCAGAGACGGACCCCTGCGCTAACCACACACTCCACATACATTTAGAAATAGACACACACACACACACACACACACACACACACACACACACACACACACACACACATTTTACCTTTCCAATCGTAAGGGGTCTAATTTGCAGAGACTTCAGACATGCACTCAAATATGACAGCTGTCGATCACACACACCAATCCTGGAACATAAGCAGCTCTACAGTGCCACCCTATGACCACTTCCTCTGTGTGTGTGTGTGTGTGTGTGTGTGTGTGTGTGTGTGTGTGTGTGTGTGTGTGTGTGTGTGTGTGCCAAACTAGCCATCAGCATATAGTCACTTACTGTTTATGGCTCAGGACAATAAAAGGTAGCACTTAATTGGGATACTCCGCCTTAGACACTACTAATCATCTACAGACTGTCAATGTGTCAAATGATGCTTATCTGTCCACAATGTGATGAAGTATGGGCCACATTAACTGAATTTGAAATTGTAATGAAACATAAATGATCTATAAATCCACCTATAGGTCCATAAATGATCTATTGAACTCACTAGCCATAAACTTGACGATCCATGTAAGTACCGTAGCAGCAAACCGGTATATATTCGACTAAACATTAATAACTGTAAATTGAACTAATTAAATTTTAAATGGTTCAATTAAGTACAATTCCTTGGTTGCAAAGATACAGATAAGAAAATAACATGAGTACATTTTGGGATGTACAGTAACTAAACAACTGCAATTTTTTTATATACTGATTATTTCTGCTATAGGATTTTTTAAATCTATAATACATATAATACATACATAATACATATAATTTTGACAGTCTTCAGAGTAAAAAAACTTAAAGTTTATTTATTTATTTATTTACTGTTTGGATTTTTTTATTAATAATTTAGCTTTGTTTGAAGTTTTGTATTGTTTTTTTCCCTCTAAGAAAAGATGAACTTTTCCCCAACCTTGGAAACTCCACAGTAATTAAAAATATTGTTGTTAAAAAAGCACCATAACAGTAAAAAGCAGCAGTGATATAGTTTCCTTAAAGGCGTGTACAGTCTGTAAATTCTGCAGTAATGTTTAGATAGGTGGTATATGTCATATGGTATATGGTGGTATATGTATATGTCAAAAAGTACTTGTCCACATGAATGCCTGTCCCCAAGGTTTCCCAGCAGAACATTGTCCAGAGAATCACACTGCCAGTAACTCGGACCAGAGGGGGGTAGAGTAGCCAAAAAATGTACTCAAGTAAGAGTAGCTGTTCTTCAAAATAATATTACTCAAGTAGCAGTAAAAAGTAGTCATCCAAAATATTACTCAAGTAAGCGTGAAAATGTATTCGGTGAAAAGATTCTCAAGTACTGAGTAACTGTTTCATCATAATGTCCGATTTATTTCTTTTATTATTTTTTTAAATGATGTAAGCAGTCAGACAAAATGATAAAATAATGTACGAACTGAGACATTTCCAAATAATAAAATAAATGACTTAAACTGAATATCTATACAAAATAGCAAATTAAGGAATAAGAAAAACAGATCTCCTTTTTTCATAATATAAAGCTTTTGAAATAAATCCTTACTGTATGTAACAGTGTAGACTGTTTCCTGTGTAAGATATACTGTATATTCAGTCGCCCTGCAAATGACTCAGCAGATATAAAATAATGTGTATAATTTTATTAGAACCTGTGTACAAGAGTCTCACTTTACCATAAACTGTCCAGCAGAACAAAAGTAAGAAAATTATATATATATATGTTTAGCCTCTAGTTTATTATACTGTATATGTTGAGACTGCAACGTTAAATAAAACAGCTAAACTAACCGTGACATGTTTGCTTCACTGTCTATCACTGCTGAAGACAACTCTCCGCCCCCTTTCTGTGTGGTCATTTGACTTTATGAGGTTATTGTTATTGCGGCTGATTGGTCAAACGGAGTCATGTGATTATTGTTGTGACATCTGATTGGTGAAACACAATCACGTGGTAGATCCACCAGCTGCATTTCTCTGGCAAACACAAAGAATATCTAAAATGTTGAATAAATGGTTAGAAAAGTAACGAGTCAAGTGCAGCCGAATGTGGCGGAGTAAAACTACTCATAGAAGTACTTTTTTTTTTTTTAAGTTACTTAAGTAAATGTAACAGAGTACGTGTTACTCTGTTACATGTTTCTCAACTCGTTAATGTAACTACCCACCTCAAGATCGGACCAGAGAGCTTCATCTTCATGTGCGTCAGTGACCCTTGCATATCCATGACCTTATCGCCAGTTCAGCAGTTCTTCTTCCTTGGACCACTTTTGGTAGGTACTTAAACCTGCTGAACTGGCGACAGGGTCATGGTAGGTATCAAAAGTCCTATCAAAATAGGACGAGACATCTAGACATTACATTCTGGCCTTTCTGACAGTTCCTCAGATCCTTACGTTTTGCCCATTTTACCTTCTTCCAACACATCAACTTCGAGAACTGGCCATTCACTTGCTGCCTAGTATCACTCAAGCCTTGAGAGTGTTAGAGTGACAAAGGTTTATACAGTATGTTATCTTTAAGCATAACTGTGTACATTTTTCCACTAGGGGGAAATGTTAATAAACTACTAAAACAGATCACTCAAATGCGACTAGGCAATTGGACCATCCAGTGAGCATGTGAAGGCAGAATTGATCTCACCTCATGAGGCACTTTTTTTCGCCTTGAGGGCCCTAAGCAGCCAACACACTTAAATCACAGAGCGACCCGTAACTTCCTTAGGTCATAAGTGGCAGTTTATCCTGCCTCTGTTCCTGCTTGCTTGCTCATGGCGGTGTTCATTTACAATTCAATTTGCTTTTTCCATTTTAGGTTATTAATAAGGGTCCTTTTTGTTGATCAATGCCTTTTTATGACATTTCATATCCTCAGCTGGGGCCCCCTTGCTAAAATAAAAGCAAATAAATACAGATTAGCCCCGAAGAACAGAAAAGACCTTTTTGAGTTTCGGGCCTCAGTAGACACACAGTGCGATCGATCGGCAGGCTAAGAGATCTAGTTCTTAAAGAAGTCAGAGTTTATAACCTATAATCGAGTTTAGAACTCTGCAGTTTGGAGACAGGGCAGACAGTGATAGCCCGGCCTGATTCGATTTGCCGCTCAAGGGGGGATTTTAACGTGAGGTAATTGCTGACAGGCAGCGCGTTAGACGGCCCTTGCTCCACTCAGGTGGTGTCCGGTGTCGCAGCGGCGCTTCAGGACCCCGGAGAGAGAGGCGAATTATGAGAACGCCACTGGTTTATGATATACACACACATCAGCGAGTGTGCTATATCAGATGTGTAACAGAGCTCAGTTCATTAGTGTAAGTGCACACTCGGCTAGCTTCAGCAGAAAACTGCTTTCTCTGGGGCTTACACTCAGACGGCCTACAGTGCATACCGTACTTACTGTTTATAGCAGTGTGTTAAGTGGGGTGTTGTGACCAAAAGTCAGCTTTATGTAGATAATTCATACATAATGAGAATAATTAACTAATTTTATTTAAACAACAAAGCAGGCTGTGCAATGCACCAAGAAAGCACATTTACTCTGCGGTTGTTAGTTTTATGATGTACACTGGGCTACAGTAGTGAGAAGCAACGAAGTTTACTACAAGCGTATTGCTGTATTTGGAGAGATGAACCATTTGCGGTTGATATGCTAACATACTGTATCTAAGCATGTGTAATTGAAGATAAGTGCACTAGTATATTATTTATATGGCAGGTGAGGTATAGGTGGCACAGCGGCTTAGTGGTTAGCACTGTTGCTTTTTTACCTCCAGGGTCCGGATTTGATTCCCGCCTCGCGGTCTGGATTTGCATGTTGCCCCTGTGCTTGGTGGGTTTCCTCCAGGTAATCCAGTTTCCTCCCACAGGCATGGGGCAAAGACATGCAGATTAGGCTAAACCAGACTGATGAAGTATTACTGTAGGATCGCTCCATATGTTTATGTGATTTCAACTGAAGCATCCGTGAGACGGTCCAAATTGATTAACTGTATTGTTTATATTGTAAAAAGAGCAATGTGGCTCAAACAACATTAAAAAAAAATAATAATAAAAGGCCCAATAAAAGATGTCTTCATATCGTTGATTAAAATGGGACCACTTCCACCTCTTGTGATTGCAAGAGCTTTGTTATTTTGTGAAGTTGGACCCTGATTTTTGGGGGGGTCTCTTCATGTTATTTTGTGCAGTTTTGTGGCTGCGAATTATGCTGAGACAGAGCAACCATGGTTTCATCCAGTAACAGTTCCAAACGTCTTCAGAAGTACTATTCTGACTTTCTATTTCAAAAATGCGCTCAGAAAAGAAAAATAGAAACCAACATTTGGTGGTTAGTATTCAAAAGAATATGGCATGAGCCATTCAACCAAACCATTCATTCTGTACGTTGCCTACTTAGCGAGGAAGTTCTAGGTTGAACCTCCTTGAACTCAACCATCTGAGGATCTAGCTCACTTTCAAACACAGAAATTTGGTTAAAACAGACTCAGGTTCTCAGGTTTTGTCATTCTAGAAAAATAATCATTCTAGGAAAATAATGGAACTGTTATAAGAGCGAATGTGATTCAAATTTAATCAACAGCTTCTGACCAATCAGAATAGAGAATTCAGCAACACTGCTGTGTAATTATTTATCACACTGCATCAGCAGCTGACCTTCACTTTGCTCGTGTGAATTGTGAATGTGTGAGTGTAAGGATGAGTGTGTATGAGTGTGTGTAAGTGGTGTATGGAAGGAAAGGGGTGTAGTACGACACGTGTCTGTTTTTAACCTGCTGAAGGGCTTTAAATGTGTCGAGTGCATTAGCATTTAAAATAACGTTTTCACTAGGCTAACCTATGACCCTAAGCCTGTCAGAATCATGGCTTTTGAGTGATCTCATATGGAGAGAGGAGACGTGTATGTGTGCACACACACACACACACACACACACACACACACACACACACACACACACACACACACATACATATGTGTGCATGTGTCTGTGACACCCTCTAAACACATCCCTAATGGACCGCGCCGTGATCGTCAGCGCGCGCCTCAAACCAAATGAATTATTTAACAAGCTAAATCTGTGATCACGGCTTTCTCATTAACACACGCTCTCTCACACACACTCAGGGACACACACCAGGCCTCGCTAATTGCTTTCAATCTGTGTCCCTATCCTCCATGCTCCATGCTCAAACTGGCAGTTGTAAGCTGAGCACAGATTACATTACATTCTAATCAGATTTGAATTAAACGTAGTCGCACATGTTATCTCGAGCCGCAATGAACGTTTATTATTGTGTTAATGATGTTTGCTTCCTCAGCTCAGGCCACTGATAAGCTCCATGTGGTGCTGCGGAGAAGAGGGAATTGTGCGTATGCTGAAGAAATACCTACAGCATTTGTATGGATTTTAATTGGTCAGAAGGTGTTGATTTTAGGACTTCCAAACAAAGGCAAATTGTATATGAATTAAAAATATATATATTAATTATACAGTATATACTGTACATAAAATAGTATTATATAATAAATAAAAAAGAGCATATATCAATTCAGTTATACTCGTCAATCCTAAATTCAATTTTAAAAAACTCAACTACTTGACAATTTTTAAGTCACTGCACTAGTGATCAGAAGTTTGATCCCAAATCCAAGGATTGCCAGAAAGCCAATGTTGTGTAAGACCTTCAACCCTCAGCTACTCCTGTCCTCAGACTGTATTGTGTCTCAGTCTAACCCTAAGTTGTTATTACATACAAATCGTTCTTCATAATACTTAATGCGGGGCGGCACGGTGGTGTAGTGGTTAGCACTGTCGCCTTGCACCGCCAGGGTCCGGGTTCGATCCCCGGCCAGGCTCGATTCCCGTCTCTGTTTGCATGTTCTCCCCGTGGGTTTCCTCCGGGTACTCCGGTTTCCTCCCACAGTCCAAAGACATGTAGGTTAGGCTAATTGGCGTTCCCAAATTGCCAGTCGTGTGTGAATGAGTGAGTGTATGTATGTATGTGTGTGTCGATGGATTGGCACCCTGTCCAGTCGTGTGTGAATGAGTGAGTGTATGTATGTATGTATGTGTGTGTCGATGGATTGGCACCCTGTCCAGGGTGTTCCCTGCCATGTGCCCCAAGTCTCCTGGGATAGGCTCCAGGCGACCCTGAATACAGCATTAAGCAGTATAGATGATGAGTGAGTGAGTAATACTTAATGCTTCTTCTACTTCCCTGAAATATCATAGAGATCACCACGGGATCTCATAAAGACCCTTTCAGTCGAAAATTGTTTAATCCCTGATAAGTTGGCTTGTAATCTTTATTTTGCTGAGGTTCTTCACTGGACCCTTCATTCAGAATTGCACCTGGAGTGTTAGTCTCGGTGCTGTGATTAAGAAGATCTTAGCGCCACTCGTAACCTCTTGGACTGATTGGCCTTGTCACCAAGGGTTGACGGAGAGTCCCTGTCCACCTGACAGCTCATCACCTCCCTAAACGAACGTCATCTGTCATCCCTCTCCGTCTCTCTCTCTTGCTCCTCTACTGCCCGGCCCTCTCTTTCCTCCTCAGGGAGAGCTACTCTCGTTCAGTCTGTAACCTCTGGGGTCAGATTGAATACATACACTCATAAACACCATCTATTATTCACGACCAGCTGCAAACAGATCTGCAGCCCTTTACCGGGAAGACCAGTCTGTCAAAGCATCATATCCATTCGTCAATCCGTCTCTTCATCCGGCCATGTACTCTGTAACAAATACAGTAACATGCTTAAAATAATCCTGTAAATCCATACCCTCCAGCAAAGCGCTGCGCCAATACCACAGAGTCCTTGCTTACTGTTTTTAGGTTGATCAAAAAACAAAAAAAACTATAGAAACTTTTATGTAGTTGATCAATGTTATTTTTGGATATGTCATTTAAAATTAAAGGTTAGATCAGTACACAAACCAAGATTGATTATTTTCCTCCCTTGCATTCTTTTATTCATCTTATAGCAGGTAAAAATAAAATAAAATAAAAAAGCAGATATAAACAGTGATCAATTAAAGCATGTACAATCTAAATATCCGATCCTTCGATCATTTCTTTTTGCTTTCTCTACACTGTAAACCCGAATAAGTTGGCAAAACTAAAAAAATATGAGGTTAATCAGTTACATCAAATTTTTAAGTAATGATGTTTCCAAATTTAGGTAAACAGAACTATCCGTTTTTGAGTTTGTTCTACTCATTCATATTAATCGTTATTTACTTGCATTATTGAGTAGTCTAACTCATACTATAATTTTTTTTAGTGCGCTGGTCCAAAAGTATTATTTTACTTTATCCACTTTATAGTAGCCAGATTTGTAAAGATTATACTTACAGCATCATGTGAAGACAGACCAATCCACCATCTTGATCAAAACAATTCAATGTGCATTGATGACATCAGACACAAAATCGCTAGGCTTAAAGATTTTAAGTTGGTGGAACTTTAAGGAGACAGTTACTGTGGCTTAAATGCCCAAAGTAATTAAACAGATTGAATATTGTTAAACAATTTACCAACTTGATATCCAACTTGTTCAGCTAACATGAAAAGTGTCATTTCTACAAACTCATAAATACCAAAAAGTTCTAAATACTCATCAAGGTCTATTAATTTGAACTAATTGTAACTGTTTAAGTTAACAGTCCTCAATCTGTTTAATTACTTTGAGTATTAGGGTTTACAGTGTAGAAGTAAGAACTCGATATGACATTTAAAAACTATATTAATTTTTTATTTTTTTTTTACAACATGTAAAAGGTTGTAAACATAGACTTTTAGACCCTACTTTAGCATTCAGGTTCAGCCTGTATGTAATTATGTGGAGAGACATTCAGCTGTGTAGATTTTCAGGTATTTGGCAGGACTTTAATCAGTGAAACTACATGCGTGTTTTTGCCAACATGCACCCGAGCCATTTCAAAGAGAGAGAGAGAGAGAAGGAGAGAAATGTGGCAGTGTTTGATGGAAAAAATTTAAAATAAATGTGTAACCATGAAGTTCATGCCAAGTGCTTACATATATATTTTTTCTGATCTATTTTAGAAATTACTTTTATTATATATATAATTTAATGTAGAATTGCAGACAATATTTTCCTTCTCTGTCGCATATAGCATTAACGTTAACATCTATCTCAGACGTTAGCATCTTCCCAGTGAGAACGCTGCATTACACTACTCACATAGCTGTGCATAGGACAACTGAGAACTCTTGTTCCTCTGCATTTATTTTTTATCATATCATACACTTCGCAGCTGTTTCATCCCGTTCCATCCCACTTCCCCCCCTCAAGGGGAATGATGTCATGTGTCTGCATTAAATACATTCTCCATGGCTTTATTGCTCTCAAATGATGTCTGAATTCCCTGTGAACAGCACGAATGTATTCTGTGTCCCTTATTCACCACTGCCCTCATTAAACCAAAGTTAATGCTACTGTACAATGGTCGCCTTTTCAGCCCATCTGCGCGCATCATGCACGCTCAGGTCCTCTGGTGTTTGACTTTTAATCCATTACACTCCTCTGTGGACTTCTGATGATCCACTGGGATCTACTAATGTGCCTGCTGCTCGCTGGGACACTGAACACTTTAAAGATAAAGATCTAGAAATAAAAAATAGTTAATGACAAAAAGCAGCGATGAAAGCTGGTTCATTCCCAAGCTTTTTTTTTTTTTTTACACAAATAAATATTTAAAAAGAAAGAATATGATTGTTTCTCAAAGCACAATCTTCTTATAAGTGAACACTTTCTCTCTGTAGAACTCTTTATGCACTGACATCACTTTTAACTCCTACTGAGTATAGACGGTCCTATCTTAGTAATTTCCCCGAATCAGACTAAAATGAGCTTCCAGGTCAATTAATGTTATAAAATAGTGCTCTCTGTGCCGGGCGCCGGTGCACATTGCATTTGTTTGTGGTTGCAAGCTGTCGAAGGTTATTGTTCCTTCCCGAAACGGGCCAAAAGTAAAACAGTGTGAAGGCACAGTGGTGAAAAGCCAAACCCGGGCTTCATGATGTCAAGCATGGTTATGAGATCAGCAGAGAAACGGCCTTGAACATGTTAAACATGCTATTTGGTCCAATCTAGCGACGGGTCGAGTATCCACATAATTACAGAGCACGCACAGAGCTTTATTTATTCCAGTCACCAGTCAGTAAACTTCAGAAACAAAGGAGAATTGTGGGAGAAGAATCTAAATTGGGAGCAGGAGAAGGGTTCGTAAGAAAGACGAGACGCGAGGAGAGCAGGCAGAAATGCCCATCCTGGTATGTAGAATCATGGCTGGAAATTCATCATAACCTCATATGAGAAAAAAAAAGGAAAAAAAAGGAAAAAAATCATCATGCGATCCAGGATTGGTTTGCTTTAGTGGAATTGAAAGAGACAGAGAGAGAGAGAGAGAGAGAGAGAGAGAGAGACTTAACATCACCCCGCTTTCCACATGCTTAGTAATGCCACCCACCTTCACGCTCCCACCCACCCACAAAGCAGCGTCAGCCGAAAGAGACGCCTGCTAAAGACCACTAATGAGTTTAATCATCCGCAATCAGACCAGCAGCATAAGGCGGTCTGAGAGAGAGAGAGAGAGAGAGAGAGACTGATTTTCTTTGGCCAGGGTACAGATGAATGGCTGAAGAGCTCATTAAGCTGTATGGCCAGGAGAAAGGAGACAAGGGTGAGGGGAGACGGAGTATAAGGGAATGAGACGGAGGCAGAAGTATGGTTAACTTCTCCAATGGGTTTTCCAGTTTGGTGGTGGATTCTAGATGTCCTGGAAGTGCTCAATGGTTAAATTCCCCCAAATAATCCCCACAAATTTCTCAATTATTAAAATACCATCCAAATAAAATCAACTAAACCGAACATAACAGTCGTCTCGTATGAAGAGGTACAAATGAGTAATGTGAGCACAAGGGCTTAGCGGTTATAGGCAGCAACAGCATCAGGATCAAGAAGGGTACTGGAAATGTTTCTGCAGTCTTTATCCCCAGCCTGGATATTATGCATGGCAGACAGAACTGGTTATGTTGGCCAGAAATAGAGAAGGGAGATGAAAACCCAGGTAAAACCCATAAACCAGAAAGAAATGGGGAAATGCTCAATCTCAGGAGTTTCCAATTATGCCTGCACGTGTAAACCATCTCTGTCCGAGCTCTTTAAGCCATACGGCCGCCCGGTTCACACAGTAGTCATGCTAAGTGTGGACATCTAGTGCCTGCGCAAACTGATCACTTCCACATGTCTCCGTCATCCAAAGGCAGCAGGAACTGAGATCCAGTGCTCGTGTCCTGTTACCGTACCTGCTCGGAGCAAATAACAGGCTGTGAAGGTTCAGACGATCTAAAAAGGGAAGGTGGAGTGTGTGGTAATGTGTGGTTAGAGGGTGGGGATACAGCGTTCACGTTTAGGGAACTGCTGCTTCTCTTTCGCTCAAGGTATTGTGACACGAACCTGTACAAACATACATTTACAGGGAGCAAAACCTCGGCCCTCGGACCGCAACAGCAGCTAACGCAAACCAGGTGTACTGTCTCTCTCTCTCTCTCCCTCTCTCGCTCTCTCTCTCGCTGTGTGTGTSTCTCTCTCACACATCTTAATTTGTTTCAGCACCTGTTGCTACACTTCCTGCTCCAGCACTAAGAGCTTGGCCAAGTGTGAACAAAAGAATCATGAGCTGCAGAAGTTGAGGGAGTTTCCTTTACAGCAACTTTGAGGTGCAATAAATCATCAAATGCAGGATTCATGAAGAATGAAACTCTTAGGAAGTGAGACATGAAGATATGAATATAGATAGATAGATAGATAGATAGATAGATAGATAGATAGATAGATAGATAGATAGATAGATAGATAGATAGATACTGCGGTAAAAAAATGCAGGGAGGAGAATAACAAGATAAACAGCAAACAAATAGGCAGACAGGAAGATAGACAGACAGACATATAGATACATACATACAGTATGTACATGGATAGATGGATTTAGTACTACAGTAATATATGAAGGAATGTGAATAATGAGAGAGAGAGAGAGAGAGAGAGAGAGAGAGAGAAGTCGTCAGCGAGGCGGATGAGCAGACTGCCAGAACCACAGAAGCTAGACCACCCACTAGAGTGGCAGAACACCGGCCCCTGATCAGTGTGTGTGTGTGTGCGTGTGCATGTGTGTGTGTGTGTGTGTGTGTGTGCCCACAAAAGATGTCTCACACTCCCAATGTGGCTGCTACTGAGGGTAAACATGGCCATGCAGTGTGTGTGTGTGTGTGTGTGTGTGTGTGTGTGTGTGTGTGTGTGAGAGAGAGAGTTAGAGAGAGAGAGAGAAGGGGGATCTTGTGTTTGCAGAAGCCGAGTATTTTTAGTCAGTGGTTTCCCTCAGAAATGCGCCGTGTCCGGCCGGTGGACAAGAGAAGATTTCAATGAGAGATGTGTGGAGATGCTTAAAGGACTCCTTTGAAAAACATTCCTCGGGAGCCAGTGCCAAGCCATATATATTATATATAACATTTTCTAATTATGATACATACGGCATTCACCCGCCATGGTGGAGTGGGGAATGAGAGACACACTAATCCCTCCGCAGAAGAAGAAGAGAGGGAAGAGAAAACCCAGCTCAGATGACTTTCCTACTCCGCATACGGTACCTTTTGGCTCAACCAGGACTAATCCTGGTCTAATTATAATTTCAAATTGCCAGTTGTAAAAATCTCTTTTACAGTTGAACTACATTTAAACAAAGAAAAGGAGAAAAAAAACACATGAATGAATTCCAGATCATTAACTGTAAAGAGGGCTCCTTTGAGTTGATTTTTTTTTAAACAGGATGGATAGGGCAGGTAATAATGCCATGGGACACTTGACACATGTGTATAATGTAATACGGCTTTATTAGTTCCAAAGGATTGTGGCTTTGAAGTTTTCCTTTAAACAAACCCCTCCGTGTATCCYAGCAATGTCTGCTTCCGAGACACAGTTTAAATCTACCAGTCGGGCATGGAACAGACAGAAATATGTGGCTTCCTGTGGACAAATTTATGAATTATTTAACTACCAGGCAGGAGGATATATTAAGCTTGAAAATGTGGACATGTCCAGGACACCCTGTACTTAAACTACAGCTAATAAATTTACACGTACAGATATTCATCCACATTGGCCAGTACATTATGGTAAATATTGCTTCTATATCCATGAGTATTAACAAGTTACAAAAGAACTAAGAAACGAAAAAATTATAATAAATAAAAATATAAACATTGAATGCGGGTGTGTCCAACAAGACAATAATCCGAAATATACAACAACGACAACAAAAATAAAGGTATTGAAAAGTTATTTACAGGGACCTTGAAAGCAAAAAATCCTGGAGCAATCAAAATCCATTCCATGTTTATACAAGCTGTTTATTTTTAACGCCAAACACTATTTAAGCGATGACACCATTCCACTACGTAAATTTCAGGTTCCATTAAACCACTTTGCCCCGTTTGCTTTCACACTCGTTTTGCCTCTCGCACTCCCTCACTCTCTTTATCTCTCTCTCTCTCTCTGCTGTTACTTTATTCTTTTCCCCTTGGGAGATTAGTGAACTGCAGGTTGAGACTTGATTCAATTTCATCCTCATAAAACGTTCTCCAACACAGAAAAATATTTGCTGTCAACAGTGATCGGATTATGTCTGCAGAGATCAGAGATCAGGAGAAGCGATGGGAGCGTTGTACTGAAGCATGCTAACAGTCATTAGCAGAAACTTTAGCTGTTTGGCGCAGTTCTTCTTTCTTATTATCACTTGGATTTATTATGGATTTACAAGTGCATGCGTGTATAAAACGTTAGCAAACCACTACAAAACAGAGCAAATTTATTTATTGGATTGTAGGTTGAAGTGATGATTTTTTTTTTCTATATTTTGCACTGTAAACAAAACAGACCGCTACAACTAGTGGCTGATTTATGTTTCTGCATTTAGTCTATGCGAAGCCAGTGCCTACACACTGGTCTACAGCGCTGTGAGCATTTATACCTTTTGCACGGGTGTGTCTGGGTCGTTCTGCAATTACACCACCAAGCCACTAGTTGGCGGTGGGGTTTTTATGCCACCGTGCTGAGTCTCTTCGTCTGTCTCTCTCTCGTGAGTGTTTTGGTGTGCTACAAACAGTGGCGAATTAAAGAGCAAAGTAAATTTTGTTGGAATTAATACATGTTGAACAATAGCTTCTTTTACTGAACAAGACAGAACACATCAAAGGAAATGTTCTGTATTAATTTTAACGCAATTTTAAAATGGAAGGTTAAAAGAAGAATACAAAAATGTGATTCAATCCACATCCACTTCACTGTGATGTGTAATTACATGTTTTGGGAGATGCACATCAGGCTATGTGCGTACCACCATAGGATATGTAAGCTAGGTAGACTTAATGCAGGAGAATAAATCAACAAGAAAAGAAGATCCCGAATACAGTCATGCTTTCATAAAGCTTGAGAAATTTCATATATTCACCGTACAGAATACACACACCAAATACAAACCAAATTGGATATTTCTGTAGCAATATCTCAGTGGGTAATGTTCGATCAATGTTATATAAAGCACACATTATGTTTCGTAATTACAAAATGACAAAAGAAAAATGAAAGCTAAAATGGAGCTTTTATCATTGTCGTCCGGGATATTCATTATTGTGCTTGTCATTGCTGAGAACAAAAGATATCTTTGGTGTTAGATCATCCTCCTCCTCCTCATCATCATCATCTCGGTCATGAAGTTGCACTTTTTATACCAATTACTGTGTTGCAGCATCTTCAGGACACACTGCTAGAGTCTAACGAGAACCAGGCAAAAAAAAAAACGTCACTTATAATCAGTCAGCACTTACAAATTGCTTAGCAAAACCCTCCTACAAGCCAACAACTTAGCAGAGTGGTGCTTGAAACGTCACTTGGAGTCCATAACCTTAGTAGCTATCATCCTAAGATGATTTACGGCCTGCAATCATATGAAATCACCAGGCAGGGGAATATTAAAACACGATGTTGACTTCGCTCCATCACACTGAGTGATATGGCCTCGTTTCTGTACTGGCTGGCCCTGTTGAAGATCTGCTGAATGTGGTGCGAACATACGGCTTTATCGGGTTTATAGCGACTTTGTGTTTGAAGACGTGCCTCGGCTTTTGTTTAAAACTCGCCTTCCCAAGCTCATTGCCATGTACTTTGCACTCATGGGCCACTTTATCACGCATACCTTACCTACCATTTTTTTCTTTTGGTCTCTAACTAGCATCTGGATGATGTCGCCCCTTGGAACCAGGACGTTGTTTGTGGAGTGATGCTGGATTTCAGACAATGCTTCTGAAACATTTCTCTTTGAGGTCGAATCTCTGATCACTTTGATGGTTATAAATCAAACTGGAAGAAATAACCGTGCTATTGGGATATTTCGTATTTTTTTCCATTTGGTGGAACCAGATAGCTGTTTAGAGACGATGGTTAGTGACGTGAGTGGTGCTGGTTTGAGTGTATCAGGTGCAGCGTTGGAACCGGGAAGATCAAATAACATCGTTTTATTTTACATTTTGGGATAAGTGAGCAAAACAAATAAATAAATTTAGCTAAAAGTGGTGCTGTAATCACACGCTGACCCTGCTTACCGTACCGTAAGGTTGGAAAACAATTAACACCAAGGAAATGTACATGTACAGTTTAAGAGAAATTTGGTACACTGATGCACTTATTGATATACTGACAACATTTAACTTTTGGAGGTATTTTTGGGCAAAAACAAACCTAAAAAGGGATTGACAATATTGGCTGAAAAAACGTCCTAAATTCACAAAGTTAAAGTTTAACCAAATGCACAGAGCTTTTCTACCACTAATTAAATCTTACGCCAGTACTACATGGCTATTAAAATGTAAAAACCATCAGCCATTTYGGCTCTGTTGAATGTAAGGTACACTGCACTCAGTTCCCCTGCGCATATTGTTTTGATTTTCACCGATTTGACCGATACACCACTTGGCACAGGTGTTTGAGTGATCTCGACTGTCTCTCGATCTCCCAGCTCCTTCATCATTGTCAGTGTTCCTTAGCCCACCCGGAGCCCTCAGGATCGCAGCCTAACCAGGACCAGACCTCCAGCTCCGGCTTCCTTCCTTCCCTTCCTGCTCTCCTTTCTTCCGTCACTCTCGTCTTTTCATCTACACGAGCTCTACAGTACATTTGCAAATCATTTATTTCGCTTAGG
>QMIH01000772.1:187999-213332 GCA_003987875.1 Clarias batrachus | reverse complement strand
ACCCCATCCTGCTCGTCTCCTTGATCAGAAATCAGCGCAGTCTGGAACTCGTTTTAGTGTGTTACTTGTAGCGTGCCGCTGCCTATTGGGGGACATTTTGCACTTTCAGGCTTTTTATTACCAATAAGACGAGAGGCCTGGTGGGGAAGTCTGCGAGAGCATTGTGCTCTAATGTGCGATTGCACACGAACGCTTTTTAAACGCTTTTAACTTCTGCCTCAGTAAACAGGAAGCGGCAATTACCTTGTTTTTCTTCCATGACTTCCACGACTTTTAATGAGAGGGGAAAAAAGAAACCCTAGTACCCAGTTTAAAAAAAAATAAATAAGAAAAGCCTGCCATGATAGCTAGCTTTCTAATTTAGTGAAGTTGCAAAGTCAGCAAAAAATGCATCTCCTACGCTCTGCTGTGCTTAAGCCTCTGCTAAAGATTTTACATTACGACTATTACTCTCGGTAAATGCTCCTTCTATTTTTAATGAGACGATAGGCTTTGCAGCAGACTGTACAAGGAAACTCATCTTGCTCATAAGAGTGGTTAATTATACATGAGGGAAAGAATACGCTCTCAGAGCCAGGTATCTTACGTGTTTTTTTTTTTGGGGGGGGGGGGGTTTAACAATCAGAAGCAATACGCATATGCTTGTATTGTAATTAAAGTGTGTTTTTTTTTTTTAAGTTGTATAATATTGGGAGTGTTTTTTTCGTAGACTGAAAAACTGAAACAAAATTCAGTGATAGATTGTTAAAAAGCCAAAATTTACAAAGAGCTAAAAAAAAAAAAAAGACTACAAACATGGCTTTTACAAACAAAATCTTCCGAAAGCGCAGCCCAGCCACTGCAGGATGTCTGCTAACACAAAAGCTCTTTCTCCTTTCATAAGGCAACATTTTGTTCGTCCTATATGTACAGACAGTTTTATTTGTTTTAATTTGCGGTTTAATCATTTGAATCGATTTCTTTCAAGTCATTAATATGAAAAGACAGAGTTTCACCACTGTTTTAACAAAACAAAGAGATTTTCATGAATAGATCTTTAATGAATACCACATTTCTTTGGTCGATGCTTTTCTGAATGATTTACTAATACATCTATACAAATTAAGATTGAGAAACTGTTTAAAATGTGTAAATTTCACAAAGTGTGACCTCAGTCCAAAGAAAACACCCATGTACTGTCTCCCAAACGTCTGGATAGTGTTTCTTTAATTACTCTTATGAGTGCTGCATGTTTTGGCAATATTTTTTATATTTTTTGCATATTTATTTTTCCCTGTATGATATGAACTTGCATTGCATTGTTTTTTGCTGTGTTGGATTTATAATTTTTTTTTTTTTGACTGGCCCTCTCAGGGTTGAACAGGCCTGTCAGAGGAGGCTTGTGTCTTTCGCAGTAGCGTCGGCATTTGTCTTCTTCTCACTTCACTTCATCTTTTTTAGGTGCTCTATTCATCTGGCACAGGCGTAGCACCGAGCCAGAGTGTAATCTATCAAATGAGCTGAAAGCCCTAATTAACTTGTCTTTGAATCTCATACACACAGAAAGATAGATGGAGGGGAAAGCAAGACTTTGATTGAACTACTTTTTTTTTTTTTAAAAGAAAGAAAAAAAAAAGCTTGAAATTAGATGACATATACAGCAAACGTCTAATACCTTTCAGTTAAAACATCTGTTTTGCGAAACTGTGAACGATCCTATAAACAGCTGGAAACATCTGACAAGTAAATGTTAGGGTGGGTTACTGCCTCGTGATAAGATTTTAGTTAGCCGTAAACATTACAGCTGAATTTTATCCCGTGCTTCATATTGATGCGCCGTCACGATGGCTCACAGTCGATCTCACACAAAGTCGTACGTCTATAACACGTCTCTTGTTTTGCTGCTTCGAAAGTGACTTTTCATGTTTAATTTGCATATGAGAAATTATTTGGGTGGAAATTATGTTGTTAAAAAATATATATATATATATATATATATAGTAATCAGTATT
Source organism: Clarias batrachus (assembly GCA_003987875.1). NCBI lineage: Eukaryota > Metazoa > Chordata > Actinopteri > Siluriformes > Clariidae > Clarias > Clarias batrachus. The sequence continues at coordinate 211,341 of QMIH01000772.1, read as the reverse complement.
TGCGAAATAAAAAAAAAAAATAAAGGAAAAAGAATTGGGCATAAATTTTGGGCATATGCTTGTTTTTTTGTCTGTTATTATTGCCATGATTACTACTTGTACTATTATCAGTACAGTGTCCTGTATGTCCTGAAATGATAGTATTGATTTACTATTCATATATTTATAAGATATTTATGAGATTTATTTCCAGAAAATGTTTTCAAGGCACCTGAGTATTTAGGAGATCTGCAGGATTTAGAGTCATACCTAATGCTGAAGCTGCAGGAGATCACACACGGATTTCTGTTAATCCCTTAATGTTTCACTGTGTGTGTGTGTGTGTGCGTGCGTGTGAGTATATGTGTGTGTGCATGAGTACATGAGTGTACGCACGTGCCTGAGGGCTGTAAACACTTGTGTTCTTCGTCTGTTCCTTCTCTTCAGCCGGGGGATCAGAGAAGTGGAGATGCTTAATCACCAATTCTGGGATCTCTCTCTGTCTCTCTCTCTCTCTCTTTCTCTCGCTCTCGCTCTTTCTCTCTCTCTCTTTTCTCCCTCTCTCTCTTTACCCCACCCCTCTCTGTGTGTGTTCACCAAATCCTCAATAAGTTAGTCTGTTTACACCGTAATATCTTTCAGATTGCTGACCAATGTTTTCCACTATTTTGCTTTAGATTATATATAAATAAATGCTGTTTGTTTTCCATACATTGAGCTTAATGTGCCGTGAGCTTTTATAGTCTCTGTGGCCGCGAGCGTAAAAGCCGCAACTTGCCCTTGTTTCCCCACAACCAAATCATGTCAAAAAGCAATTAATATCTTAATACCTCCATCAGTCTGCAATGGGGCCATGGCCCTCACCTCTCTCACTCTTGCTTTCTCTCTCTCTCTCTTTCTTTTCCATGCTTTTTTCCCCCCTCCATCAGATGGTGGTTTCCCTGAGGTCCTGGTGGTCAGATGTGGTTTTCGGGGCACAAGGACTCCGACTGCGGCCGGTGTGGTCTTTTACCTCGCCCAGTTAAGCACTCAGAAGAGAGAGGCAGAGGCAGAGAGACCACAGGTCTCGAATCTTAGTCCTCTAATGCAGTGTCCATCTCGCCAACCATTTCCTCCAAGATGGCGTCGGCTGCAGTCTCCTTCAGAGAGCTCGCTTTTTGCTGTGGTTTCAACACAGACGTGATGACACCATGCAAACCTCTGGACAAAGGTCTGTTTTAGACAAAATATTTATCGCTAATTGCTCACTTCCAGCTGTGCTAAGMGGAGGAAGTCRTTTAAAGCAGACATTTTTAGCAGCGCCGTATTTATTTTGCAGCGCGTGCCCGTTGGCATGGACGGTAGGAAACTTGCGGATGGCCTTGGCAAAGTGCGCAAAGCATTTCAGGATGAAAGAGGCAAAAAATAAATGTATAACTCATGCATTTATGAACCATCAAAAAGGAGAAGCTTTCCCCCTTCTCAAACCACATGAATCTGGCCATTTAGTTACACAGCCTGTGTGTCTGTGCGTCTGTGAATGTGTGTGTGTGTCTCCTGTTCAGTCTCCTTTTCCTACTCTTTATTTGAATCCACTCAATTTATATTCACCTTTTTTGATTTTTCCTCCCTTTACCCAGTATGACTTCACTTCTGTGTGTTGCGTGCATGCGTCTGCAGTGATTAAACCGATTTCAAAAAGAGGTGATTGTAATTAAATATAAAATTTTATTATTCTCTCACTGGATATTTCTGGTGATCATATCTACCTTTTTATTTTTCAGTAAACACACACGTGTATAGATCTATTTTGTAAATAGGTAACATTTCCTGAAGTTTGAACGTGTTCAGCGGGTTGCCAGATTGAGTCGGATTGTAAATTCCTTATCCTTGATTCTTCTTGATTTTTGTCTTGCTTTCTGCAAGATTCTCAATGTTATTTGAAGATAGCTTTAATATTTACTGGAGCAATTGAGAATATTTGAAAAGGACAAAACTCAAAATACTAAACCCAATCTGACAACCCAACTAACCCAAACTTTATTGCTTTGACATGAAGAAATTTTKATTTAAATCTTATAAAGAATAATCTACCCAATAATAGAATAATAGCGAAACATTAGTGTTATCCAGGACATTACGCTTTCCTGGTTGTCAAAACAGAGACATGTAAATGTACATCTGCTTTACAAGATGCCCAAGCAGGTCATATTTATCGAGAAAGAAGGAAAAGCAGGTAAAATAAGATCTAAATGTAAGAATTCATTAAGTTTGTGGTGTAACAGAAGCAAACATACTGTAACTTTTACTATAAATATTAAATTATAAAGTCATAAATGTCTACCCGGGGTGCGTTCAAGCGCCGATTGATTTACTCTGCGCCTCGCTGACAGCACAGATAGAAAGCAGTCATAATTCCGCACACCAGGGATATTACATTCCTGTATCGCTGTCAGCTACATTAACTCACTTCCTGGATCTAAACTCTATTAGCGGAGCAGGCTGCACTGGCATTAATAAATCAATGAGGATGATGGCTGATGATGGGCCTCTGCTTGACACGGGCATTTTCCTCTTCTACAGACTCCCCAGTCTCTCTCTTTGTGCAGTAGTTTATCATCGCTAAAATAACTTCCACTTCGACTTAGCATGCCGTGTTAACATGCCTCACTTGGTAATGAACTATGCGGCTAATTAAGTGAACGAGACACTAAACTAGAATCTGCCCGCTGCATAATTAAAGWGAAAATCAGTATTTAAGAAACTTCCTGCTTGCCCATACAAACTCTGAATGTACAGTACCAGATAATGCACGAAAGAAATTGTTGCCCAGATGTCGGCCATCTTGTTTTTTCATTCCTGTGAATTTGCATTCATGTTTATCAAGTGTGTGTGATATACATTACCTTATATGAATTACATTACCTGTCTCCTGAGGGGGTCAACGAAATTTAAGAGTTTATTTTCCAACCCAGTAGCCCTGAGGGGCAGTTCGAAGGAGTCTTGGGGTAGGAGGCGCTGGGACTGGGGGTTGGACACCCTTAAGCATTTTAGTGCGCACTGACACCCCCAGTTTTACACCATACGGGTTGGCCAGTCGATGCGGGGGTTGTTGCCGGGGAACCCCAGCACTACTCTCGGTTATGGCATCCAGGTTACCAGAAGYGAGACTCGCTCAGAGTGACATCCGATCCATGATGTGAAATGTCCGCAGTGTCAAAAACCTTGACTTAAATGTCTGGCCGGCCAGCGGGACCAACACGAAGGGAGCGGGTAACCCGAATGCCCAGTGTCTGGCCTAATATCCTGTCATTGAAGTGTCGCTTGCCTTTTGGTTGTCCCGTGGGCGACACCTACAGTAACTGCATTGGCTCTCCCATGTCTTCCAGCTTAAGCTCTAATTCAGGTTCTAACTCAGGGACCGGATGGAGCTGGCAGAGCGTCCCGGTCGCTAGCCTATATAACTCCACCAGATATTGTGTGGAGGATCATGTATGGCTCATCCATCAGCCACTTGGATAGCCCTTGTATGTACGCGGCCATGTCTGTCCACCCTGAGCTGCGGCCCGGGTATGAAACTCAACTCTTGATGAAGGGAAAGGAGCGCTGACACTACTGCTAACCGCATGCTGCTGATGGAACATGGCCCTAGGTATAGCACGTCCTCCTATCTCAGTGTAACAGCTCATGTTCTTATCAGATTGACAGCAGTCAGTTGTGGACTTCTATGTCTGAGGCAGTTAGTTTTCTCCGTAAAGAACATTCAGTTACCCATGACTCTGGCATTCATGTGTTTCAGTTTAGCCCTTGATCATCCAGCTTGGTACCCACTGTACAGTGCAGTAGSGGGCGTTAACTGGCTATGACATGGAAATTGCATGTAGCTATTTAAAGTACTGTAAAACTTTCCACTATACAAGTGATGTAATTCAGTGAAGTACTGTCACCGTCACCATGTCAAAGCTACAGGGTTACTGGTSCCTGGTTCGTGGCCTGATCTGAGGTTTGGAGGTTCATCTGGCGTCCCTGTTTGATATCTACATTGCTTGTTAACTTTCTACTTTCTACTTTCTGATTTGATTTAAGATTAAATCAACATAAGTAACAAAGCCTGCTCCTTTTACCCCTGACAGAGGTTGTGGTTTAGGGTGTTTCTTGATTGCCATATTTTTTTGTTGTTTGTTTTTGTTTTTCTGGCTTGCGTCTGAATTGCCTGGATTGTTCTCTGCAACTGCCAGCAGTTGGTTAACTTGTCAAAGGATTTTGGCACGATACCAGAGTAAAAAAATAAAAATAAAAAATCTCCCATGAAGCAGGTTATATGGAGCCACAATGATGAGGGAAAAAAATTCCACAACGAAATAGGGGTTCTGCGGGATTTCGCAAGYACACGCTGCGGTTTCTGCTTTTGTCGAATCTCCATAAATGTGTCCACGAGGCAACTGATCTCGCCATCGACGGATTACTCTAGTGAGGTTACAGCTCATCTTTCTTCTTTAGTCAAAATCCTTGCCTTCAAAAAAAACAATGCTTTCCTCCCTTTGCGCAAGGGCCTGGAATCAACTACTATCTTACACACGCACACGCACACACACACATACTCACACACACGTGTTCAGATCTCTGAACGGGCTGAACTGATCAAAGCAGTACGCAAGGAAGAAGAGGCACACGCACATGCACACATGCACAAACAAACACACACACATATATACTTCCTGCCTTTTTTCCTCATTTCATCTTCCCTTGCAGGCATATGGTGTTAATTGCATCAAAAGTGATGCTCTTTTTCTTTTCTCCAGAGGGAGGGCATGCATGTCACTGATGTGAAAAAGTGAAAAATAAGTTCAGCTGTTAAATCCTGCATCAAGCGGAACTCCTGGAAATGATTAGACGCTACAGACGAACCGGCAGCGTCTGTTCCGCCGTCTAGATGTTTGGTAGAACTGATAAAAAAAAAAAAATGTAAAGTGTGCTCATCTCAGACAACAATTACACAGAGTGCCAACAGTGACCCAATGCAATGATAGGATAGGGCGCAATTTATTCATGTAGCACTGTACTGTAGGACTTTCTAGTTTTTCTGGTTTTTCACATTAAGTCAGGTGAAGAGCAGGTTCATAAGCATWCAGACAAGGACATAAATTCCATACTGTTGATTTATAGACAACACAACAGATTTGAAATTAAGCCATCAAGACAAGATTGTAGTGTAGACTTTCAGCTTTAGTTAAAGGCATGAAGCAAAATATTGCATTAACTGTTTTGGAATTGCAGATGTTTGTTCTCCAAAGTCTGTCCATTTTCATAAATGCAAAAGTAACTGGACAAACTAACACAATCATCAATATTATAATTATTTTATTTWCGGCAAGCAAACCTTCTCAAATAATGACTACCTGAAGTCTGAAACCCATGGACATCACCAAATGCAGATTTTCTCTTGTACTGCATTGTTAGACCTTTACAGCAGTCACCTTCGGTTGGTGCTTGTCTGTGGGTTTTACTGCCTTCAGTTTTTTCTTCAAGTAACTGACTTGACCGTTAAGGAACAATCTGTTTTGCGGTACATTTGGGTTTCTTATCCAGCCATACTTTGAATCGGTTTTGCAACATTTCAATGAATTTGAGCAGAAATTACCATATAGCTCAATTAAATTCAGAATTCACCCTGTTACCTCTATCAGCAGTCATATTATTAGCAAACACCAGTGACCCAGTTCTACTGGCACCCATACAGTACATGTCCATACCATCATGTTTGAATCATGAGTCCTTCCTTTCCTTCTTCATATTCTGAAAGTTATAAATCRGTCAAAATTGAACAACCTTTAAAGAGTTTTATCATATTCTTTAGTGATATCAGCAATTTGTATATTGAGGTAAACCCTCTTTATTTACATGAGTGGAGACATTCTTGATTGTCGACTTTGACAGTCCAGAGACGACATGGCTAGATATTTTGAAGGGGATTTTCTTCACCAATAAAAAAAAAAATCTGTGATTTTTTATTTTAGTTGTCTTCCATGGTTTTCCAGGCCTTTGGTATTACTGAGCTCACCAGTGAATTCCTTCCTTCTTTAAGAATATATGAAATTGTTAGTTTGGCCACTTCCAAATCTCTCAATTTTTCTTTTTCTTCTAACGATGGCCTCATTCACTTGCATCAACATTTCTTTATCATGAAATAACTAAGACACAGTCCACAAGTGGCCATCAAACTGCTTATCAGTCAGTTTGTTCACTTATTTTCAGGCTTGTTAAAATTAGAGGAGAAAAAAAAAAGCTAAAGTGGTTATAAAACCACTCTCAACCCATTACTTCAATAGTTTTGTTAAATCCGTTAAATAAAAACTGAAGGTCTACACTTCAACCACATCCAGATTGCGCACAGGTCTATGTTCTGTTGGATTATCCCAATCACCTGCCTGTGTCGTTTACACCACTGAGGTTTACTGAGTAGAACTAATCAAGACAAGGGTTTGTAAATGAAATCTAAGCCACCATCTTCAAGCCTCAGTGTGTGAAATGTGAATGTAAATGAATCTTGTAACTCTCGCCAAGTGAAATGTAAAACGTCCACATGTGTGCCAGATTAACAACAAGCAACATGCTTGTTTTACCTTGTTGTTTCCAGTAACACCAAACGGCCTTGGCAAAACACAAGCTTATTTGCTGAGTCATTATATTTAGACCACATGTGACTTCAACACTACTTTTCATAGAGTTTTAGATATTTAGTWTTTGTTAGATATTTAGTGGTTTTTATTTTGTTCATCATAATTTTCCTTTTTTTTTTTTTTTTAGCCATGGTGAGAATAGATAAAGCATCKTTGTCATTATTTTCAGGTTTTGAGATAAACCAAAATCAAGCAGGCATTCACGGGTGTGTGTTTTAGCCTGATTCTACACTGCTCTCCATTGCATTTACGTATTTATTTAGCTTTTAGTTTCACTTCTATTCAATTTTATTCCTGCCAAAGAGGTCATAAACACATTCATCCCAGCATGCGCTTTTAAATATTAATGCACGTAATCGGTCCTCATCTGCCTAATGCCCTGCAGTGTCCAATTAAAGTGGAACTCTCCGGAGAGCGTGTCTGGGGCGTTACGACCCATCGTTCACCCACTTTCAGGCAAATTCAAATGGGTTTACAAGCCCCAGTTGTCTTCTTACGTGTACATTTACATTTATTTAGTTAGCAGGTGCTTTTATCTAAAGTGACAGATGATCCAATCTAATGAAGCATAACGACTGTAGTATCCCCCAACTCCTAATAAACACCAGCATGGACATTATATCACTGAGATATAATGCTTTTTCTAGCAGGTAATGATCCAGGATCTGAGTATTACTCGTCGTCACACAATTATTGCCTCTCATTTATTTATCTCCTGTGTAAATGTTTTGTTGGCCAAAAATCCCTGCCAGATTTAGTTGCAAGTTTCACTAACATTGATTACAGGCTACGCGCAAAATGCTGAACATGAGAAAACACTCACTATAAAGTCAACAACATATCATGTGAGCATAATTTGCACTAAAACATCCAGTAATGCAGCTCAGCCACTGCAGTGTATCAGGTACAATATACCACTAAAACACAAACTGTTCCTGCATTTAAAGAGAGTCATTTCTTTGGTATTCGGTTTCTTGTATATTCTATTTGAATATGAAATGAATGGATGAAGTGGGACACTTACGTTTGGTCCTCAATATCTTCAGGTAGATTTTTTTATTTACTGATCAAATAGTAGCTAATCTGTAAGATACAAAGGGTTATATACTTAATGCTGTATAAGTGTCACGTCATCTGTGTGGGCATGGCCTGGCCAAATTCAAAAGCAACATCGCTTTTATCATCGTGATCTGTACCTGAATGTCAAAAGTATGTTATTTTTCTGTGTAATTTACTTTTTGTTAGGGGTATAAAAAAAAATCAGTTCAGTTTTACCAAACATATTTGCAATAAGGAGTTATTAATAAAGTGGGGACGGCACGATGACGGTGTTAATAACACTGTCAGCTTGCACCTCCTGGTTCGAGGTTCGATTCCTGCATTGGGCCTGTGTGCATGGAGTTTGCATGTTCTATCTGTGGATTTCCTCCGGGTTCTCCGGTTTCCTTCCACAAGCCAAAGACATGCAGATTAGGCGAATTGGGGTTCCTAAATTGCCCATAGTGTGTAAATGTGTATGTCATACAAAATGGGAATAAATACAATGTTCACCATTGGCCTCCTAGTTGGACTGCAGAGGTACTTACAGTAGATGAATGGATGGAGTAAAGTGGGACAGAAACTTAAGAAGTATTACATCTTCCTTAAATTTATTTGGCATTGTCTTTTGTTTATATATTGTGTAAATAAGTCACTTTGCCATTTCTTAAATAAAGTACACTTAGAATTTTTTTTTTTTAATAATCCAGATAGCATGCTAGCAAGGGGGAAAATCCATACGCATACAACCTCGCAGTATAGTAAATCAAATACAATCAGGATAACATTCGGGATGAAGTATTTTGCCTTTGCCACTTATATGCAAAGAATATTCAAATCAAACCGTGTCCTGACCTCGCTCCAAGTGATTTCCACATTTTTGGGCGATTAAAGGAGTTCCTGGAAAGCAGGCAATCTGATAATGGTTCCAGCATACTGAGAATTTTATGTTTTTTTTTACCATGATGGTATCCAAGCACTTCTGCAATAACTGGGATAAGTGCATTAGTGTAGAAGGAGATTATATAGAAAAAATAAAAATTTTTTTACTCTAAATAACTGTGTAGATAACTGTGTCATTCTGCACAATCAATCAAGTCCCGGTTTGTATTTTATTAGTTATTTCCAAATTCTCCACCAGTTGGCATGCAAATAAAAATATTTCAGCAGCCAAATACAACACATGTTTTTTTTTTATTATTATTATTTTTATTGCATAAAAAAACAACCTAAGTTTCTTAAATCAGATAATGTTGTTATATAAAGCATTAAGATTACAGTAAACAGTGACATAAATTTTTCCCAAACTGTCCCTCTCTACCAATGCTATTATTATAGGATTATTGATATTTTTCCAGACTGATTATATTGTTTTTTTATGTATACATTATGTACATTTAGTGTATAAATGCTCCTGTGAGAAATTTACAGATAAAGTCGGTAATTTCCAGCTCAATAAACAGTGACAACGAAGGAAAACTACTTATTATAGCATAAGGTGTAATAGAAATACTGAATATTCAGGTAAATGAATTGTTAAATTGACTGCACCAATTAAAGATTCTATATTATATATACCTTATCTATTTTTTTATGTCAACCATGAGGAACAAAGATTATATAGCCAAGAATGGATTTATTGTAAGGTAGCAGGTATCTGTTCACTGCTACGTTCTCAGTTGTTAGGTGACCCCAGGGGAAGGGCAATCAGCAACCAGGACACCTGGGCGCACCTCTATATAAGCCTCCTGAAAGGCTCAGTAATCACGCACATGTTTAGATTGTGCCAGACTTACATGGTTCTAGGGTATAAGGAGAGAAAGAAAGAGACAGACAGATAAAGAGAAAATATACTATATATTTGGAAAGATTTTGGGGAAAAAATCTGAAAAGAAGAGAGAAAATACAACAGATATATTTTGAAAGAAATGAGAAAAGGTTTAAAAAGAGTAAAACGATATTTTAAAACTAAAAAAGTGAGTTTTTGTACTTGAATTTAGATTCATCTGGTGGTAACAAGTCTCCCCAGTCCAAATTGGCAAACCGCAGAAGATTTTTAGTATGTGATTTTACCCACAATACACACAAGCACTTCCGCAAACATTACCATCCCACGGTCCCTCTAAATCTAAATCAGTCTCTCCCTATACAATGGTATCTCAGCATAAAAATGTAATCCACTCTGGAGGCGAGTTCTAGGCTAAAACTGGTATTGTGAAATGCAATTTCCCGTAGGAAATCATGTAAATGCAGATAATCTGTTCCACCCACACAAAACTATTACCATATTATTGCATATATATTTTTTTAAATCTTATTTTGCACGTAAAAATAATTTTAAAAATACTTTTAGAAAAGACATTTAAATGAAGTAAAAGATGAAATACATAGACAATGAACCTCTAATTAACCTTAATTTATGATTCCAGTTGGTACTGGCTGCTTTAAAAACTAAATTGAAAGCGGCTCTGTTCTCTTCTTGCTGCCATCCTTGGTATCATTCTTGAGACCCATGGTGCTATGGCTTCACTAAATCTTGCACAAAATGCAACAAAAAATATAAAAAAGTGAACTTGCTTCACTTGGCTTTCCATTGACATGAAAAAGCTTTGAAAGGCTCCCTGATGATGCTCCCTGATGATGCATCCTGTGCTGCCCACCTCATAACATTTATATGGGGGTATTAATGGGGGTTTAAATGACCTGCTGGTCTTACGGCATTTTGAAGTAGGATAGTGCCGTATTTCAACACTGACGACAAGTAATTTTAATATAATCCCTGAAACTAATTGCTTTTTTTTTTTAGGAATGTACCGTTTTAATGCATTTCATAAAAGATACACCATGAAAATAAACCCTAAACCAGTCTCCTCCAGCATGCTCTGCTCTTTAAAAATCATTATCATCACCTCACACCCTGCCCCTTCACTTCAGAGGCCCACTTTGTGCCCCTCACCTCTCCACACTGCTACATCCATCTTCTCAGCGGTGGAAAAAAAGAAGAAAGAACAAATGGTATGTCGTCCTAATCGCTGTCCTAATCAATGTCATTACTGCCACACTCTTCCCCAGGTCCAGCATCTTCACCTCTGGGGTCACGGAAAGGTCCGGCCATGCTCAGACACATGCATCTAGGTCAAGTTCAAGGTCAAGGGTTGAAGGTCCTATTTCCAGGGAAAAAGGTCCCAGCTGTGCAGGGGTGTCCACGTCTACGGGGCAGACCGCAGGTCCGTCTGGGCAAGTGTGAGGTCGTGACCCCTGCTTTTGTTCTTAAGCAGCAAGTGCCTATTTCCTGATGCTCCTGCGGTCAGGCACGTGGCACGGACAAGCTGCTAGGGAGAGAAAACACATCGTTGAGGACAATGAGTCTCCCTGTTATTCTGCCCTAGTGGCCAAAGAGGGGTCACAAAATCAGCACCAGCATACACTTTTAAGCAGACATTTGAGCCAATAATTAGTAGCAGTAATGTCTGACCAAATGTGCAATTGACCTAATATAATATCAGTCATCTACTAACCGTATGTCCGAAAATCTCTTCATTACACTATAAAAAAAAATACATTTTATGGCCATATCTGAAAGCACTGTGGACTCTTATAGTGCCCACCCACATGCTGTGCCACTGGAGGACACGTTGTAGCCTGTACAGGGGATTGATGTGATTTGGGACACACCCATAATAGGCTGAAGATGATGATGATGAGGAGGAGGAGGAGGAGGAGGAGACAGATGCAGTGATTGTTTCCTGGAAAGCTCTCTATATCTCTTCTATCATGCTCAGGACATCAATCTTCTAATTCCATTTAATTGATGAACTTCTAATCCAATAAACACATGCTTGGTTCTCCAGTATAAGGGGACTGTGATGGAGAAATGCTCTTTTTTGATCATGGTTGGGATCAAACAGAAGTTATTAAGTAGTGTGGCTTGCTTGTCCACTATACTACCTGTCAGGCAGATAATACTTAAGAGGGCAGTAATCAAGGATTAAAGCCAAAAATACAGTGTATGTGTCTTTAACACTGTCTAATAGTTGCATAATGGGAACAACAAAATGTTTTGTGTTAAGGTTAACTGCAGTGGTTACCTTTTTGTGTAACATCACGCAGTGCCTGGCCAAAAAAAAAAGTTGCAGACGCCAAAATTCCATTGAACGTCTTTAGATTTGGTTAAAGCACATAATGTGGTGGCCAGTTCAAGTGTGAGAATGATTCCTGATGCTCCTACATAATCTACATTCCAGAATATGGCCAACAGGGAAGAAAAACTCAGACTTAATTTTTTTGGCTCACAGAATTGCTGAGCAACTGGAGCAACACCAGATCATAACACTGCCTGAATTGGCTTGTACATTGGCCCCTATGTATGATGGGTGCATCTGCATCATGCACTTCCATTCTTACCATGACACGCCCATCGCTCTGGAACAGGCTCGATCTGAACTCATCAGGTCTCATGAATTTTTTTCCATTGCTCCAAAGTCCAAATTTTATGCTCCCTTTTTTATGCAATTCGTAGTGGGGTTTTTTTTCTGATTAGCGAATTACTTTCACTTTTAAATGTATTTGATTTCTATCGTTATTCCTTTACCATGCACCTTTACTAAGCATTTAACTGATTTTTTTTCTGACCACATTTCTTAAGATAAAGGTTCAGTAAAGGTTTTAAAATTTTAAAGGGTTTTTTAACCTAATTCCAGTAATTTCATAACTCCTGAATTGCTTTCAGTGCTTGATGCAACCCATTAATTTGTCCTTTCTGAAAAGGTGACTTTTAAAAATAAATAAAAAAATTGCCATGCAGAGTACTTCAGCGTTAAGTACTTCAGAGTAAGTCAGCGTTGTTTGATAGAATATATTGATATCCCCTACATACTAAGTGCCCTACATTCATAAAATGGCACTGAAGCCACAAGAAAATGTGTAATTCTATATACTTTTGATTCCCTCTGCCTCACGCTTAGGAGTTCTTTTGAGAAAGATAAACAGTATTAAACAGGTTTTATTTCATAATTATTTTGATTTGGCTTGTATTTTACATTTCATAACGTAAGACTTGTTGAGTCCTAATAATTATTAATAATAGTTATTCATGGTTACTTTTGTTCATACATCTTCAGTAATCACTTCTTCAGGATTCTGGTCAGAATTTAATGAATCGGTCATTTATCCTGGGAACCAAATGGGAATCACCTCTGGATTGGATGGCAAGTGTGGTGTGGTGAGTTGTGGTGAATGGAAATTGGCATATGGGAAAGATCAGAATTTTTTTTTTTCTTTCTGTGCCTTGAGCTACAATATAAGAATATCACATTCATACCTTTTTAATCATGGTACTCTTTCAACGTTTCGCCCTCATTCAATCATAAATTTCTCACCAGATCGGTGTGGTCGTTGTGTTAGTCTCTGTACAGTACATGGCAGCAAAGCCTTAGATGGCTTGTATACTTTCCTGTCATATCCAGAAACCCAAGAATACTTTATCAATGATCTTTCAACATACACGTGAGTCACACTGTAAACTCTGTTTGTTCTCCGCGCCCTGATTGGTATGCCCGGGGAAAACACTGTCAGTTCTCTCAGTTGATTGAATAAAAGTGTGAGATTTGCCAACTAGAGATTTTCCGTACTGCATTCTTCATTTCCAAACCCCAGATCACATCCAAGTGTCAGCATCTGAATCAGAGCTTGACTGRCCTCCAGGAGTCCTCTTGTAAAGCACCGGGTTAACGGAGAAACTACAGGAAAAGCAGAAATGAATAGGAAATACATATAAGTACCTAAAGGAATGCAATTAAGACTCGACTGGGATGAGTTCCCTGAGTATCCTGGTTGCTCAGTGTTCAGTCCAACCTCAATAGAATTGTCCTTAAGGTTCTGTTGGGTTCCAGGAAATGTTATATACCAGTATTGTAGCATGTGATGAATAGTGACAAGAGAGGGATATTTCAGGTCATAATCAGGCAAGAAATCATCTAACATACACTATATCTCCTGATTAGTGATTTCACCTAGGATGGAACATGAGTACCATTGCCAAGCCACTGCATGTTTGTGCCGTATTCTTGGTATTTGGTTTCTTGTATTTGGGATTTTTTCCCAGTTTTCTATCTGGGTTAGCCTTTGTGATTTGCCTACGTTTGTATGCTCATGGGTGGAAAAGAGCTTTTTTTTTCAGGAGTTCCTTGTGGAACAATGGAAAAGTATAATGTGTCATTCTTTTAATAGATGAGGTGGAGGGGGGGGGGTGGAAGCATTGACAAACTGCTGTAGTACAAGAGGATGCATAACAGCACCACAAGGCTGTCAATTTTTCTATAACATCCTAAGTACTTTATTCTTTACGAACTAAGCCACTGGAAATTTGTAAACCAGACCCACCCTTGATTACAGCACTGATGACAACACGGCATCACGTGTTCTCCTGCTCACAGTTCTGTTATGAAGCAAAAGATTTTAAGATGGAGCACTATTCATGTTGTCCAGACACTCATCCCATATCCCATATATTTTTTTTCCTTTTTTTCCCTCTCCATCCTCTCACCCTCGCCACCTTACTCTTTCTACCCAGTATCATCCCAGTTCCCATCACTGCCCTGAAATATAGTTTATTGAACTGCTAACCTATGTTTTTTTCAGCGGGTTATCAGAATTCAGATTTCAAAAGCAGCAAAGCAATTACGAGTTTATTTAGGCAATACCAAGCTATTCATTACTGGTCAATTTTCACTCTTTAAGAGAACAAAGGGCAAATTACGCTCCGCACGTAAACATATAATCTTAAAGAAAGCCTGTAATCCAGCAGCTACAGCCTGTCAAAACCCTACAATCCAATGTCATACACAGAAAAGCTCCTCCCGGGATGCAAAGCGTTTGTGGTTCTAAACGAGCATCACATGCCAGAGAGAAGAAACCCAAGACAGTCCAGACACCACTGCTTCCCACGACTTGGCTTCCTGTTGACCTTGATCATGTGACCAGAAGTAGGAAGCCGGCTGTAAAGAAACTGCTGGGGTTTTGGGGTTTCCAGTTTGGTGCCGTTTCACATGGCCGAAGTGGACATTGCTATTCTGTTTGTCTCCTCTGCAGCCACATTGGTTTCTCTAAACAATAGTTCATTCTATAAAGCATCAGTAGTCCCAGTCAAACATGTTCTTTTATTTTGTTTGTTTTTTTATCAATTAATAAAAATAATAAGACATTTCTGGCGTATGGTTAACACTGTGGTCTCGCATCTCCAGGGTCGAGGGTTTGATTACCACCTCGGGTCTTGTGTGCAGTTTGCATGTTCTCCCCATGCTTGGTGGGTTTCCTCCCACAGACCAAAGACATGCAGAGTACTAATTGGAGTTTTCAAATTCCCTGTAGTCTGACTGTGTGTGTGTGTGTGTGTGTGTGTGTGTGTGTGTGTGTGTGTGTGTGTGTGTGTGTGTGTGTGTGCTTGGTGGGTTTCTTCCCACAGTCCAAAAACCTGCTCATTGATTTTCCCAAATTGCCCGTAGTCTGTGTGTGTGTGTGTGTGTGTGCCTTGTGATGTATTGGCACCCCATACAAAGTGTATCCTGCCTTGTGCCCCACGTCTCCTGGGATAGGCTCCAGGCCTCCCATTACCCTGTACAGTATAAGCGCTATAAAGAAAGAGTGTGTGTGTGTGTGTGTGTGTGTGTGTGTGAGAGAGAGAGGATAAAAAAACAAATGCAAAAATAACCCTTTGAGACAGCATTGCTCTACATAAAAAGTTTATTTTATAGTGAGTTAAGATTAGTTTAATGCGCTCCTTTATGTGTTAACCATCAGCATCACTATTATCCTTTCATTTATCATGCAATAATATTTTATCTATTGTATAATAGTAGGAGTAGGAGTAGGAAGTGAATTTGAGAAAACAGTCACTGTTTAAAATAAAAAACACTTGGTAAGTGACTCATACTTTTGGGCGTGCGACAAGAGAGAGTTGTTACAAAAATACGCTTCCAGATTGGGGATTTTTATATATATATTTTTTTTTTTTCAGACTGATTAGGAAATGTTAAATAATAATGATGTGAGAGAAATTAGTCTGTACATCAGGTGGATCGGGTGATTTTTAATCCATATTCACTTCTTACTTTAATATCTTTTGACTGTGACCTCTTTAACTTTGGCTCGTACAGATATGAAAAATTTCCTGTCACGTTTTAAAGAGCTTTCACTTTCAGACCGTTTACACATTTAGTCATGAGGAAGTGTTTGGGGAAAAAACATTTCTTTAATTGTCAATTGACCTTTTGTGTCAGAATTTCCCAAAAATCCTTCAACTTTGATGCGCTTTGAAGCCCCTTAATTGTGAAACGCTCTTTAGAATTTACAGAGGTATGTGAAACAGGTGTCTATTCTACTTTCTTCATTGTGTTTTTTTTTTCTGAGACTTTAACTTCTTTCCCTGTTGGTCTTCTTTAATATTTCTCACAGCTGGATTGAGTTTTGGGAAATCCAAGGCTTTCGAATGCAGATCTCTAGAAGGTTTAAGTGGCTTAGAGGGTCTTAAAGTGGAGTGTGCAAGAGAGACACAAAGCAAAGCCGCAACTCATGCATGTTTTTTTTTCCCTCAAAATCTATTTTTCTTCTTTTTCCCAGTTTACCATTGCACTTATCCTTATACTATATTTCCTATAACCTCTTGTCCATTATATTAACTTTACCCACATCTATTTTTTCAGCATGTACGAAATACTCTGTACTTTCATAATGACATAACAGAATGTCTGTGAATATTGACTGTTTGCAAATATGTTTAATGATATATCTTCATATCTTAGGAATGAAGCCGTATAACTAATTAACATTTACAAAAGACTTACGAGCGCAGTACGGTTAGGAGTCTCTTTGCTGCAGTAAAACATTTGAATAATGCAAAAAAAGTCCATACGTCCGTGAATAACAATAAGTCCACTGCAGTCGTTTCCGTGATCATTCAGTGAGTGGGACACCTGATAATACAGTGAAAAWTGACGAATAACTTGTTGCCAGTTTGAAGAAGCGACACAGGTCATCGTTCTGTGTGAACTGTACACACAATCATTCAACAACACCAACAGGAACTCGGCTGGGAGTTATTGCTACATCCCCTGTACATCCCTGACCTCGCTCCAAGCCATTTCCACATGTTTGCGCCAGTAAAGGAGTTCCTGGGAGGCCGGCGTTTCAGACATGAAGCAGGCAGTCCGATGAGGGAGTACTGAGAGAACTTGATGGTATCCAAGGACTACACTGGAAACCCTAATGCTCAAAGGAATTAAACAGATTGAGGACTRTTAACTTAAATAATTACAATTAGTTCAAATTAAKAGACCTTGATGAGTATTTAGAACTTTTTGGTATTTATGAGTTTGTAGAAATGACACTTTAAGTATCTGTAAGTACTTAAGCAACAGTAACTGTCACCTTAAAGTTCCACCAACTTGAAATCTTTCAGCCTAGCGATTTTGTGACTGACATCATCAGGGCAATAGGGCACTGSTRGCTCAGTGGGAGGTGTTTTGTCTGCCATGCGAAAAGCCCGGGTTCGATTCCCAACAACTGGATGAAGTGTCTGTCCCAAGCCCAGATAAAATGGGAGGGTTGCGTCAGGGAGGGCATCTGGTGTAAAACCTGTCCCAAGCTTGTGTGCGGACCGGATTGTCTGCTGTGGCGACACATTGCAGGGAGCAGCCGAAAGACCAACAACAATTTATTTGATTTGCAACAACTAAAAAAGAATTATAATTGCTATGAAATAGTATGAGTTCGGCTACTCAATAATGCAAAGAAAGTAAAGAACGATTAATATGAATGAGTCCAACAAACTCAAAAACTGATAGTTCTATTTACTTAAAATTGGAAAAATCATTACTTAAAAAATTTCATGTAACTGATTACCTTAAATTTTTTGTGTTTTTGGAACTTATTCGGGTTTACAGTGTAGTGAAACCTAAATAAGTTCTCATAAATAAATAAATAAATAAATACCAAAAAGTTACAAATATGGGATTAGTATAGCAGGGATTATATAGAGAAATAAAGGGAGATTTTACTCTCATATCTGTGGACCATTCTGTGCAATCAAAAGTACTCATTATACATAACATTATGTACATGTTGCTGGATTTTGGGTTTGGTCACCATACCTGTGGCTGCATCTATCAGTGCCTAAAGTTACTAATACCAAGAACACACAGTGCTATCCGTTTATCTTTACACTTACAACAAGCTGATGTGTTACTAACAATATTGTCAATATATAATATGTCATATTTTCATGAAATGTGTGATGACTGAGGTCTGCAAAAGGAAATGTTGTTGGAAATGGAAATGGTGTTATTTCTGATCGCTGATAGGTTTCTCAGGAAACGGCAACGGAATTAACTAAACGGAATTATCAAACTGATAAAGGTGTGTGGGACAAGTGTAAGGAGATAAGAGACTGAATTGCTGAGATGTAATGATCGTGTAAAAATACCACCATGCTGTCTACTTCTTCCAGTTTCAAATATGCACATGGAGAGATAAGCCGCASTTGCCGAACACAGACTCAACACCATCCTCTTGTGGTTCATTGTGAAAGATTTCTGCATGGATCGGTTTTTACTCCTGAAAAGAAATTTCAAGCTGATTAGGTTTTAAAATCTTTTCAGTTTTTTCAGACGTTTTGTTTTGACGACATGTAACAGGAAGATGCTTTAACAAAACTTTCGCTTTCAGGTTGAAAGCGTCAGATTACTGTAGATTTGACAAGAAGGTAAAAGAAAAAATCGGACAGGGGATTTTTGTAGGAAGGAAAAAGTTTGTTGAAGAGATATTTGCATCTGGGAGTTCGTGTCGAAGTTTTAGGCAGAATATTAAGAGTGAATATTAATGTTAAACATTTTATCCGGACGTTTCTAATAACGTGGAATGACGCTGAAACTAAAGGGCAGCTATTGTGCTTGCGAACAGAAGGCCGCGGGTTCAAATTCAAATTGCACTGCTGGACTCTTGAGCCGGGCCTTTAACCCTCACCTGCATGTTTAGATTTGTTCCTTCTCGATATCGCTTTGGATAGAAGCATCTGGCAAATGAATAAATGGAAATGCATGCAAATGGAAATGTCTCCTTTTTTAAATAATATCCCTTTGCTCATGTGAGCAGGAATGGATATAAAAACAGAGAGAGAGAGACAAAGACGGCATGAATGGAAATCAGTGAAAAGGATTCGTATTACATGCGCCGACATGCTTGTTTATTTCAGGGTGTGCACCTTGTGATTTCTGGTCCGCGAGTGTAAATTACATGTCGCCACCATTAAATATTAAACCCAATCAGCGCTTAATTATTGATGCCATTGCCTTTTATGCGAGCGTGCCATTGGTAGTCGAGGCATCTGGCAGAGAGCTTTTCCTGCATTAGGATCTCCTTGAGGTTAGTCTCTCTAGCCACGATTCCTGCCCAGTTCTCTTTGGTTTCAGGCTTGTCGATCGCAGGAAGTCAGTAAAAGAGAGGAAAGCGGCCGAGGACTGTATCATCTCGGGCAGTTATGGCCACTCGGAGGAGTGTAAGTGCCTCAGAAAACCACAGYTGAGTGCCGGCTGCAGACGCAAAGACACTCAAGTCACCAGGAGCATCTGTAACGATTGCTGTGGAGTGGTGGGTGAGGTTGTAGAAGGTGGTTTCCCACAATTCTTTTTGGAGACGGCCGATAAGCTCTTTCGACTTCTGATGGAAGTGCCGTTGTGTTTGGTTTCTCACACATACCACTCAAGCGATGCTTAAGGTTATTACATGTAATCAAATAATAATAAGACAGGAATTGTTCCAGAGCTTTCAGAAGTGTGGATGTGAATAGGACATTTTGGACTGCGTATAATGGACATTGTATAAATAGTGCCTTAAATAATTTCATATGTTGTCTTTCCTGCTCATGAATAGTTGCCTATAGAGCACGGTGCAGTTCTCAAATCTGATTGGTCAGAACGTGCGGCTCGGTTCTGTCCAGCAGCGGCTCCGACACCAGTTCCAGATGCAAATCACCGGTTTACAAAGATGCGCTTGTTCTAATAARATATCATTTCTTCACAGCACATGCGTGTACACATTTATCCTAAAAAACAGATTTAGGGTAGAGGTGCCACAGGATTATGGTCAGTAATGAAGCATGTTCAGATGTTTAGGGAGGTCACTGTAACTGTAACTCCATTATCATTTCCTTTTATATTGCCATTTATACAAATATATTGTGAATATTTAGTTATTACACCTAACATCCATTTGAGCAAATCGCAAACACAAAATGTAGACTGCGACTCACATGACTAATCYTMACCTCGTATGAAAGCAGTTGGGTTCTCTAGGCTTTCCTTTGGATATCAGATCCTAATTGGGTGGATGGATAAGAAAACCCATCAAAAACTGGTCTCTGTAACATGTCACTCTTTATAACACTCATATGAGCTTGTTCTTAAACAGTGTGTCCCAATAGTCTCCACATACACTAGGCGTACATGGAAAGTGGTTGGATCAATAGTTTTTGGGTTCTTGGAACGATCAGTGTGGCCCCATGGAGCGTCCGCTGAGATACTAAAGGAAATTCCAAGGGCCTTTGAGTGACGTGTGGGCGTAAAAATACTACGGCAAATGAAAAGGGTTGGCATTGTCAAGGTTGGGGAGCCAGTATGTCGATACTGGTACCCCTGGGGGGAAGGTGAAGGCCATAGTGAATAGTAAAAGACACTTCACATCACAAAGATCATTTAAACGAAGGCATTAAAAATGCAATTTCGTAAAATGCCAGAAATATAAAGCATGTTTTGTTTTTTTAAAAGTGTTAATTTCCCCCTAAGTATGAAGACATTTGGGACACCCTCCACATATTTAGTTTATGCTAATATTAAATATTAGCGCAGAGGGAAGACGGTGAATCCGGGGAATGTGGAAGTCTAATTTCAGAGGTGGCCCGTGTTACCATAGAGGCCCATTGAACACAGCTACAGTGTGTTTGATGCTCAACTACTCAATGCCCCTTTTCATCCAAACCGTCTCAAACCCTAAAGTCCGGAGAGAGACGTTAAAGAGAAAACCTGTCTTGCTTGCCAGAAAGTATTTTCCAAAACAGGAATAAATAGTCCGCAAGCTATGGTTTAAAAATTCACTTTTTTTTTTTTGCAAAATAAATGCAAGAAATATTTGACTGGTGAATAAGCCGGAGCTGATATTTTAGCAGGAAATAACGTACAAGTCTGAATGTTCAATCAAGACCTAATCAACATCTAACATGGCTTACGGGATTATCATTATTACAACTGATTTCATTCCAGTGTGTGMAATTGCACCCTAAATACTACAGTATATAAGGAGCTTTGTTGAGGATGTTTGAAAGCATGCACAACGAGGGAAAGAAAAAAAGTCCCGCTTAAGCAATTCAGAATACCCATAATGCATTTCAACTGTTGGGAGAACAGTATAGGGTGTTTAAAATCTCACACCGCTGATTTGTTTAAAACGATTTTAAACACACAATGTACGTGATGAATAGAGGAACGTAATAAGATAAATAGCTAAATAGTCGTCTCTGATATTTTGTGCCCTTTAACTTAAAGGTCGATGTGAAAAAATTCCCCTCAGCATATGTGTAATGGCCACATAGTGATGGTTACTGAACTGCAGGAGTCGAATAACCACAGCAAAGAGGAGTGAGAGAGAGAGAGAGAGAGAGAGAGAGAGAGAGAGAGAGGAAGAAATAATATTTTTATTTTAGTTAAAATTATAAGGTGTGCATCTATGAGGATTTTATTTGTGGGTGAGCCGTGTACATGTGGGCCTGTCACTTGGAATGTGTGTGTGTGTGTGTGTGTGTGTGTGTGTGTGTGTGTGTGTGTGTGTGTGTGTGTGTGTGTGTGTGCGTGCGTGTGTGTGTGTGCGCGTGCCTCGTGCCCATCTCTCATGCCCACGTCCAGACAGTACAGCCCACCCATAGCGAAGAGCTGAGAGGAGCACTATTCTCTGTACGGCCACGATGGCGCCCCCAAAACCAGTGTTCACACATTGCCCACAAGTGTGTGTGTGTGTGTGTGTGTGTGTGTGTGTGTGTGTGTGTGTGTGTGTGTGTGTGTGTGTGCGCGCACCTACCAAAACACTGAAAGTTGCTTCAGCACTTTTGAAGGTGTGCATTCGTGTGTTTTACATTTTTAGACCAGCCAAGTCAACAGGAGATTCTTTAGTGTTTTTAAGTTGAAATGATTTAGTACTGAGCATGGTGGTCTGAACACAGCCGTGTTGTTTATATATTTGTAATCTGATTATAGAAATCCTTCATTTAAATAAGAGCCTTATAACTATTCAGGCTGTTTAAACCGACCATGTAAATCAGAACAGGTATTACAGACGGGTTCAACAATATCTGGACAAAGATTTTTTTTTTTTGCCTCTATGCAATGCTAAAGAAGATTTGAAAGTTTAATTCAAGAGCTTTGCAAAAATATTGCGTGATCTCTGCTCTTCAGGAATGAGACATCTACCATTTCATGCATTTCCATATGATCCAATGTAAATAGAAAAACTCAAATTTTCATAAATATTAGGATTATTTTAATACCTAGCAGTCTTAAGCCCAGGGACAATCTGGAACCACATGCTGAGTTTCCTCTCTTGCTCTGCACAGTCAGACCTTTACTGCAGCTGCCTTCATCTGTGCATCTCTCTGGGTTCAGTTTTGTCTTCAGTAACTAAAAAGTTGCTCAACTGAGGTTAAGGTTTGACTTAGTCCTTTAGGGACAACCCTTGGGTTACTTTCGTGGTATATTTTGTCATTATCTGTATGTAAATCACTTTCCTATCAGTTTTGCAGTTTTTGACAAAATATAGAGCACGATACACTTCAGGATTCATCTGAACTTCGGTCATCAGTCACATCATCAAGAAACCGCAGTGATCCAGTTCTACTGCCAGCCGTACATGCCCGTGCCATAACACCGCCTTTACCACGTTTGATGATGTCATATGTTTTGGAACATGAGCCCTTCCTTTTCCTTCTCTTCAGACAAAAGTTCATCTTTTATAAGAATTGGGCAGGTTTTGTGAACAAGTCTTTTTTTTAAAGATGAGCCCTGTGTATTTACATTCACGAAGGTGTGTCTTGATTTTAAACTTTAAAAATGATATCCCTACTTCCTCCAGAGTGTTCTTGAGGCTTCCTAGATGTTATTTGTCCTTCCAAGCAGTTTTGCTATTGCTGAGTTATTTATATCCTTATTTATAAGAAACTAACAAATTGTTATTTTAGCCGCTCTTAACGTTTTTTTCTGACTTTCTCTGTCTCTGTTTTGCTCTGTTTTTTTTTTTTGTGTTTGTTTGTTTGTTTGTTTGTTTTATTCATCCCAATGATGGCCTCCTCCACTCCTTTGTACTGGCACCTCTTTGAACTTCATATTAAGAGTTCCTGTGAACAGATACCAGATTAAAATCTCACACCAAGAGTCAAATCCAGGCCTTTTACCTCATTCATTTCGCATAAACTAATTAAGAAACAGACCATAACTGCTTAGCATTCAGTTTGTCCAATTACTTATGAATTTTAATTTCCATTTGTCTACATTACCTTTGTAATGGCTGTAAATCCTAAATAGTTAATGCAGCATTTTCTTTTAAACCCAACTTCTTATTTGAAGGTCCTTCTGG
>QMIH01000772.1:169629-181973 GCA_003987875.1 Clarias batrachus | reverse complement strand
CACACACACACACACACACACACTCTACCGTTAAGTGAGAGAGAGGGAGAGACACACCTCATCCATCGTCTCCCATCTCCAGGGTCCGTGTGGCCGCCGTTCCCTCCAATGCGGCTGACCGACAGGAGGCATTTACCGTACTCGCAGAGCAGCACAGAGCGCAAACAAATGCAAAAAGAAAAAGCACTAATGGCAGAAAACAGCCCCGAACCCACAGCCCACTTCCAGCAAATGCAGCTAACCACAGTCCGAGGAACACAAAGTGCAGTCTGAATGTGAGCGTGTGGTGTGCCAGTGGTTCAGCGAGCATGCATCCACGGTTTGCTTTTCCAAATTCCAATAAATACAGTCATATCAGAGAGGATATAAGAGGAGAACTGATCAGCAGATTATTCTAAGTTTCTTCAGTACATATTAAAATTATATATTTTTTAAAAATGATGAAATATGTAAGAGAAATTATAAACAATTTGTGTACACTTCTTTATTAAATTTATCATAAAGAGCTGGTGGTTATCTGAACATCACAGCACTTTCATCATAATAAGTCTAGAAATCCCACATCACCAGACTGAGATTTTTTGATCCATAAAAAGATACAAATTTTAATTCTAAAATGATTATAGGGTGCGTAAGAGAAGGGCTATACATCTGAAAGTGACCTGGGAGTGTACAGCACACACACACACACACACACACACACACACACACACACAGTAATCATATTCATGTTCCTTGTTGTCTACTGCTTTACTATTAATTATTAGTATATAGCTGTAAATAATTTAAATCGTTTCTTTTTGTTGCAGAGGGGAACTTCGCGCCAACTCCTGTAGATTCTGGCTCGATAAGACGTCTGTTTTGAAACCCCTTGCGCTACAGAATGTTTAAGGGGGGGTGATACCATTGACAAGAGCAATGTGTGTCGATGGAGGAAAAAAGGGGGAAAAACCAACAGTGAAGAAAAAACACGCAGTAGGAGACCATCAACTGGGACAAAGAGGATTCGAGTGTGCCATTCAATGATGGCGACGAGGTTGAGTATAGTTTTAAGGTTTGTATAGAGTAAAAGTTAATCTACCAAAAGTAAATAAAAACATTATGCCCAGCTTTGCCTTATTTCTGGTTACGACCATCATAACTGAAGAACGGTTACATTTTCTTTTAGGTTTTGATGCAGTGCATTCAGGGTTAATTCATAGGACTGGATTAATTCAATAAAGGCTGTGTTTACTTAAGCCGACATCCTGGCTGAAGGTGAAACAGATATTTAAGGAGAGAAATCAGTCATCTGGTGGCCCAAACCTTTCATTTACAAAACCATAAAATCAGTATTCCTAGTCAAACATAAATGCTCCRACTCTCTCGTTTCTCTCTCACTCTCTGTGCCCCCCTCTTTCTGTCTTCCTTCCTTTCTCTTCGTCTCTCATTCGCTCGCTCGCTCGCTCTTTTTTACCAGAGTCGTTCATGGGTAACACTGGCATCTCTACAAAACGCCAAAGAGATTAAAGCGAGCGACTGAAATAAGATATGAGGAAATTGAAACGATTAGGTTTTATTGGAAGCCTGGCCCCGRTGCAGCGAGGCGGACGCCTATGAAGCAGCGTCGCTCGACTGTGAAACTATAAAGCCACAAAGACAAGAGGCAAAGAAAGAAAAAAAAACACTCCGATTAGTAGCTGAGTTCGGCTTTGAACAGGAAGCAGAGCGCTGCTCGGCTCAGAAGCCTAGTTTCATCTTCATGTTGCCGTTTTAGGTTTTTTTTTTATGAAAAGTGGAATGAGACTAAAAATAATTGTTGATTTTTCCTAGCAATGTTTGTTCTATGTATTATTCCTCATCTTTTTCTGCCCTTCATTCGGATTTTGATTGACATTGAACATTGAACCGATTTCATGTTTTTGATCACAAGTTTGTCTGATTTCGGTCAATAAACATACGTTGACCTCCATCGCTTTGAAACATCAAAGTAATTTTCTGTAATTATGAGGGGTGTTTAAGTTAAACCGGTAAAAATYYACTTTATTTCTCGATATAATCCCCTGCTACACTAATGCACTYATCTCAGAGTTTGACTAGTGCTTGGACACCATCAAGGTAGAAAGTTGTCTCAGTACGCCCGTACCATGATCAAACTGTTTGCTTCACGTCTGAAGCGCTGGCCTTCCAGGAACTCCTTTGGTGTCGGTAAATGATTGCGTGTAGAGTTCCCACAGACAGATGCGTCTCCTGCACACGTTGATGACGAGTTATCCGTTAATTTTCAGGAATCAGACATTCCACTCGCTGAATGTTCACAGCATTGGGCTCCAAGCCTCCTCGGCTGGAATCGCCATTCATGGACGTACAGACGTCTTTAAAAGGTTTGCGCCATTTAAACATCTTACTGCGGCTAAGAGTCTCATCACTGTATTGTACTTCTGTAAATGTCAATCAGTTTTTACACCTTCATTCACCTGAAAGTTCCAGTTTGATCCTGGTTCAATGTGGCTTCTTTGTTTTTCTCCCACTTCCCAAAAAACAACAAAAAAACAGATTTCGGTAGGTGGATTGGTGAAGGTGTGTGTGTATATGTGTCCATGCCAAGTGCCTGGTGATGAACGGATTAAACTAGATTTATTCCCACTTCATTCCCAGTGCTCCCATTATAGGCCCTGGATCCACTATGACACTAGTSAAGACAGGGAAATCGATTACTGAAGATGAATAATTGATTTGAGTTTAAATTAATGTTTTTTTTTTGTTTGTTTGTTTTTTTATGAACCATTTTTTCCTTTTGTCATACAGTTTATTAAGTACTTGGTATAAAGGTTGGAAAAGTAAAGATTCAAATCACTGGGGCATCTAGATCCTGGGAATCAGGGAAGATTAAAAAGCCAGGAAATCTGCACATGAAAAGTGAACGGTTACCATGTGACACCATGTGCGGTGTTATAAAACCTAAAGAAAAGGTCATTGCGTCAGCGATCCTGCGTGCATCCATTACTTGCATGCAGTTATTTAAAACGTGCGCGGCTTGAATTCTAACTTCGAGTACACTTTCATGGGTTTGGGTTACAAAGCCATATCCCACAGTAGCGGTCTGGCCTGAGGCGATTAGCATCTGTGATAACTGTACTGTGTGAAGAATGCCACACTGGGACACACACACACACACACACACACACACACACACTGGCCACAACCACCAAAACCCAGCCGTACCTCCAAATACCTCATCACTGCATTAACCAAGATTCAAATATTACCTCGTACCACAGCACTGCTTCAGAAGCACCTGACATGGGTGAGCTAAATGCACAGGCGATTAACACAATGCTAAATCCTGTGCATTATATGGAGGGAACAATGTCCATTTAAGGGCCCTGAAAGAAAGTGAGAGAGAGAGAGGGAGAGAGAGAGAGAGAATGACGACCACAAATGTCTCATCTGGCRTACGCTTGAGACTGTTCAGGGGCGCAAACCGTCACGCCAACCAGAGGCCAATCTCAAACCACCGTAACTAGGGAAGGGAAGTGAGCTCATGCACCAGGGCTTGGCACAGCACGGCGTGGCACAGCAGCTTTCTAATAACCTATGATCGTGTGTGTGTGTGTGTGTGTGTGTGTGTGTGTGTGTGTGTGTGTGTGTTTGTGTGTGCGCGAGCCAAAAGCCACTAACCACTGCGGGTGAGGAAGAGACCCTCAATGGACCAGAAAGAGAGGATCATACTGGATGTGCTCCCCCTTTTTTAAAAGTAATTATATTTCATGCTTACACTTGGCCCACGTAGATTAACGATGTGGTGCAACTCTCAGCAGAATAACACAAGAAGCAGCTACTGCGTCTAGTGATAGATTTAAGCCTGGGTCTAGCTGACATTTCCGTGCTTCAAGGAAAAGCCAACGAGTTTGAGGCTTTTCATAATTTCATAACATGTTCGCTTATGTAAATGTAACTTTCTAAAAGATCCTTAGAGCTGATCGCTTTCTGAGTCAAGGTTTTATTTTTCATCAGAGAAACATGGTGTAATATTTACCAGCTACTAGTGCATGAGAAAGTTTAAAGTTCACTTTTAATAATAAAARATTTTCTGTAAAAAAAAAAAAAAAAAACTGTTTCAGTCTGTTAGTTCATCGCAGGCTCAAGTAGGCGCAGCTGTGCTTAATATTTTATTTATATTTTATTAAGACCCCAGTTCCTACTGCAACCTCTTAAAAGAAGAACAAGCAAGACTACAGTTTGGCACTCTCCTCTATAATAACACAGCATCTAACAGCGATGATGTAACCCCCCGCCAGAAAGTCCTGAAAGATATTCCATAATCGCAGAAAGAGAGCAATAAAACCAAACACACTCGCGGTTCAGCGCGTCTCTCAACCTTTCCTGGCAGAGACAGAATCCGTCCAGCCCTCTGAGTCGTAATGGGACTCCACATTATATCCACTTTCTTTAGATAAACGTTCATCACTGCTCATTGAGCTTGTCTTGATGTTACCTAACCTGTGGTTAAAGCTGTACRAGGTTTCGGGCGAATTCCATCCAACATGGTTTCTCAGGAGGGAAAAAGAAAAAAAGAAAAAAGAAAGAACTCCCAAGAATGAAGCAAGGGTGTGTCCTGAAACTAGATAGCGCTCTACAAGAAAAGCAAATTGATGAATCCTTAGATCATTTCATCAGACTTGATGTGAAGAAGGAGATAAAGAAGTATGGAAGTCTGGGAGAGTGTACACTATATACAGCAAGGTCAAAAGTTTGTAGACGCATGATAATCAGATAATATTTGTTTGATGTGCATTGATTCCTTTGCTGTTAATGTTAGTGATGACCTTCACTAGATTTCCGAGCGTGGAGCGGTGGAGAAGTAGTCAGCTCAGACTCCAGGTACAGTTCATCCCACAGGTCATCAGTTGGGAGGAGGTCCGTTTTCTGCGCAGGATGCTCAGTTCCACTCCAACCTTCAACACGCCATGTCTTCATGGTGTTCGCTTTGTGCACAGCGGCATTGTCATGCTGGAGCAGGTATAGGTGTCTTTAGTTCCAGTAAAGAGAAACAGCATGCCGAGTTTGTGGCAACTCTTTGAGGAAGGCCTTCATTTGGGTATGATGATCTGGGGTTCACAAACTTTTAACATATAGTACAAGTAATAAGGGAACACACAGGTTTTGGGACACACAAATGAGCAAAAATAAGTCTAATCGAAGTCTAACCCGCCTTTCCTGCTTTAAATATATTTCCTAGATCTCATAGCCAAAACACTAACAAGTGTACAATACATATCCTTGTCTGTCACAAAGTTCTTCCTACTTTAACTTAAATAAATACAATTAGTTCAAATTGAGTATTTAGAACCTTTTGGTATTTATGAGCTTGTAGAATTGACACTTTTCAATTTAGCTGAACAAATGTGATATTTTAAGTAGCTGTCACCTTAAAGTTAAACTTAAAATCTTTCAGACTAGCGATTTTGTGTCTGACGTCATCAGGACAATAGGGCTCAGTGGTAGGTTTTCGGTCTGCCATGTGAAAAGCCCGAAAAGCCCGGGTTCGATTCTCGACAACTGTATCTGTCCCAAGCCCAGATAAAATGGGAGGGTTGCATCAGGAAGGGTATCTGGTGTAAAACCTATGCACGGACCGGATCGTCTGGCGACCCATTGCCGGGAGCAGCCGAAAGACCAACAACAATTTTTTTGATTTGCAACAACTCAAAATAATGATAATTGCTATTAAATAGTATGAGTTAGACTACTCAATAATGCAAGTAAAGAACCATTAATATGAATGAGTACAACAAACTCAAAAACTGATAGTTCTGTTTACTTAAAATTGAAAACATTGTTACTTAAAAGATTTGATGTAACTGATTACCTCAATTTTTGTGGGTTTTGCCAATTTATTCTGGTTTACAGTGGGAGTGAATGATTTGAGTGAATTAACTACCTTTAGTACTGTATATATTCACTTTCACAAAGAAATAAATCTTTAGTTTTCGCCGGTACGAGAAGTACAGAGTCCATCACATCTACAGCGTCTAAGTGCTTAGTGTTTCCACATTGAATCCAGCAATAAGGACAAATGTCTTGCCTTCAAAGGTCATCTCAAAAACATTTCAGCTCTCCGTGTGCAGCTAGCGATGGAGGCAGCCGTCTGCAGTTTTGGACACAGCTTGTCATGTATTCAGTGCTAACTCAGATTTTCCAAACTATTTCAGCTCCTCTTGCTTTTTAAAAGAAAACCACAGCAATTTTCCCTAAAAAGGATTTAATAACCAAATGGGGGGGGGAAAAAAACATTTTATAAGCTTTTGGGTAATTTTTATTGTGCCTTTGTGTTCATTTATAACTCGCTGATCTTCCAGCATGGGTCTCGTACTGGTTTCTGGTCAGTCCGTAAAAACGCTGTATCGCGTATAGATTCTGCGTCACTTCTTTAGTCACTTTGGAAGCTTCGAAGCTTCTGCTTAATGAAAAGATGTAAGTTAACGAATTGTACAATCTGCCATAATTGATCTGATAACCAGATCCCAGTTCTTGTCCTTTCCTTTAACCGGTTTAATCTCTGTGGGGTAAAAACGCGTCTCAGAATAAACATTCATATGAGAAATACTTTACAGATTTAAACAGATTTAAAGAATATATCGTGATCGGTCAGTGAAAACTTTGTCTCTCTCACTTTATGTCGTAAATAAGATTATAAGATAAGTAAGGGGGTTGTGTCTTTCCACAGCTGTGTGTCCACAGGCCGATTGCGTGCCGGCATCGCAACGCAAAACCCTCCACAACAGCCTACTGTTCAGAAACACGCCATCTAATTAAGGTCAGATAGGGAGAGAGGGATGAGAAAAAAAACATTTGCATGTGGGAACTCTTCTTCTTCTTCTCTTCCCCATCATGGGTGCGTGTGTGTGTGTGTGTGTGTGTGTGTGTGCGTGTGTTGCCTAAGGTGATTGAGAATGACTTATTGCTCCTGAATTCCCCTCTCATGCCTCGGTTTTATGTTGTTGTTGTTTGTTTTAAACTGTAATATTAAAGTCTATGATAAGTTAATGATAAGTGTATAATCAAATACATGTGATGGGCGTTGTAATGCATGATACCTGTAGCACATTGCTTAATACTGTATATTTATCACACAACATTTGATTCTCGGATGAACTGTACCTGGAGTCTGACCACCATTTGAAGGACTCTCTAGTGTCGGTGCTTTGTAACAGTCAGAGGTAAATCTTCAGCTTTACGAATCCAGGATGAAAAATATAATCAGTGAGGTATAATAAGGTAGATGTTGCTGTATCATGAGGCATGTGTGATAACATGGAGACAAAGAGATGTCTACAACATTACAAGCATTACAGGAAATAAGGAATAAAAAGGCAAAATAGCACTTTGGTTGTGTTAACAGTAAATCTGTTTATTTGCAAAACCCTTACACTGATTATTTTTCGATAATGGCATGCCAGCAAGTCTTTCATAGTGCTTGATTTTTTTCTTTCTTTTGTTTTTCCTTTTTTTTTTTTTTTTTTGAAACACAAATTATTTCCATTTTGTATACATATGGCTATGCTTGTCTTTGCTATGGATGAAGAATAATATAATATAAAGATTATAAGGTTCCACATTGCAAGAAAAATATTTATTTTATTTCATTTTGCTTTGGTATTTTCTTTTACTACTTTTAATTCTATTTTATTATATTACATTTTATAAGTAGAAACATGTGCCTTGATATGTGGTTTCACAGTCATAGCTATTTAATGGAGAATATTAGWTATATTTCATAATAATTTCATTATTATTCATAACTTTTTGCAATGTACAGGACATCATGTTTACTGCAAAACAAAGCGCTCATGCCATCATTGCGTGTTGTGCAGCTCCCCCAACTGGCCAGGCTCATTTTTGTATAGATTTTTTTTTAACCTAAACAACAACAAAAAAAGCTCAGTGTGTTTGAATTTTTAGACTTCTGATATGTCAGATAAATAGTGTTGTTATTGTGTTTCTTGTTGTGCTTGATTGGTAAGCTTTGCAGAGAGAGCACTTACGATAAACGTCTCTGTACTAATGAGCAGAAGGTTGTGAGGTCAGATATCAGGATCGACGCAGAGTCACTTTCGGCTCTTCATAAAGTGACAATCGAAAAATACTCTTTCATATTCTCATCTCACCACAATTACTCGAATCATATGAAAACTGCCAGTGTGCTTTAGTGAAACTCAGACTCTAGGTGTTTTTTTTTGTTTGTTTTTTTGGGGTTTTTTTTAGATTGAGGCAGATGGAAGAACTGGGTGCAAATGTGACAGTTTACTGTCTCAACAGTCAACCAAGTGGTTGAGATGGGTGATTTCATGATATTTTATTAATTACTGGCTGAACACATCATCAGTAATCAGACAGTTCATATTCACAATCCATTAGCTTGCATTCAAATTGTACTTAATTTCACTTAGTTTAGACGTTAAGATGTTTTACTGGCGTGACGCATAACAGTACATTTTTAGTATTRACAAAACAAGTGTGTCCAGTAAGTGTTAAGAAATTAAGAGGAAGAGGAAGAAGATTTTTATGGGGAGGGTTTTAGTCTGCAGATCTTTATCATGTGGCCTGGAAATGAACTCCACTTGCAGATCTGATCATCAGTGTCCTTTTTCCTTAGAAGCAAGCGGATGTGGCATGAATGTGAAGTTCCCGTATCACTGGAGATAAATTTTAGCAGAACAATTGAATTTATTGTGGGGAAAAAAAACGTTTTTTAGAATTAGTTCTATCTGTTATAGTTAATAAGCGATGATTATATTTCGACATAGATATGTTTTTATGTATATTTCAATCTGTCTTCCTGCAAAGATCATGTAGGTAAGGAGGCAGTGATGGAAATAAACTGTCAGTCTGCTTAAAGGTAGCTAAAACCTGTTTGTTCATTCCAGTTTCTTTTCAATCCTCAAGACTATGGATTCTATGTTTTTATGTTATAGTTCGGGGTGTTTAAGTGTAACAACAATTGAAACGCATGTTGCTGGCTCTGTGAAGCATTATATATGTTTTAATCCAAATTTTAGAAAAATAAATACGTATGCTCATGATGTGCAAAAAAATATCTTTGATTAAATCAGCATTGATCAAAAGAATGACATCTGTGCCAAGCATACAAGATGTACGAGTGAAAGATATCTTGTGTCTAAGTTAAGCTTTTATTTGTCACATATACATTACTGCATAGTAAAATTCTTTCTTCACATATCCCAGCATAACCGGCGTCAGAGCKCAGGGTCAGCCATGATACAGCGTCCCTGGAACACTGAATTTTATTTTCATGCTGAACACCTTTTTTCAACTTCTCCTTAAGTAATTTTCAGGATTTTGGAACGAGAGATTGTCTTAGGTGAGAAATTGTTCCTACAGGAATAGATTCATAAATATTTCTTTCTTCCTAGACTTTCCAAAAAGCCAAACCACTTTCACAGAGAGTGAGGGAGCAGGAAGAAAAGGAAGCTTGGAAGATGCCAAAGGCTAAAAGGAAGAAATCTGTGTAACACAGAAAACAATTATAAAGCTATCGAACATGGCCAATATCTAGGAGCTAATTTGATTGTAGTTGTGGTTCGCTTGGGTGGCGGTAACGGAACCAATGACAATAACCATCCGTTTTATTTACATGTGCATGATGGCTTGAGGTGATGTGGTGAAGAATAGGGCGAGTCTGTGTGTGGGTTTGCTCTCAGCGGGTACGTGCGCAGACTCGGCCTGGCACACGGCGCAGCAGCGCCTCCATGAAAGACATCGTGTTTGATTTGGCACAGCGTTTATAAGTTCTTGGCTGCGGAAATGACAGAAATAGTAATTAAGGAAACTGGTTGATTTTATTGGCCACAACGTTTATATCCCACCAGATGTTAAGCAGCTGGGTTAGGACGGCCGCTGCAACGTGGGGAGCAGCACTGGGTGGTGGGAGGATTATTCAGTGTCAAAGAATATCTGCTTAAATGTTTAATTTGTGCAGAATTATTTAAAGTGTAGATTTCTTTTTTTTTTTTTTTTAACCAGTGCACACACTATACAGCAAAGCGTGACATTGTCCCCTTGTGTGCACTTATCCAGAAGCCTGAGCTGACAAATGGGGGTCTGTTGAGTTTTATTTAGCTATCTTATAGCTGCGATGCTGCTGTTCCATCTGGTRAACACTTAAAGTGCATCAGTCCATTAACGTTGCCTGTGATCTGGAGATCGCTTTAATCTAACACTATAAACTCCACTTAATTACATCCTCCAAAAAAAGCATGTTTAATTATAACAGCAGTGATCGTGCAGGAAAAGTGGCCACTGGGTCTGAGCAACATGTGACCGCTAATGAGGCGTTGAAGATGGTGAGAGGCCCGAAGCGATTGTGTTCATCCTCTCTGCTAAGCTGTAAACTTAATAGAGTGTCAAAAATGTATTATCCTTTGAAATGTCTTTGTTAGCTTCTATTTTTATCTATCTGTCTTAAATCTAGATCTGGTCTATCTCTCAAAACACTTTGTCATGTTCTTCACGATGATTTTGCAGTGCTGCAGGGAGCATTATCATGCCCCAAGGGGCCAATGAGAAGTCCTATCAGGGAATACTTGATCTGCAACAATTTTGAAAGGTGTTAAGCGTCAAAGTAACATCCACATGAATGCCAGGAGCTGGGATTTATCAGCAGAACATTGACCAGGACATCACACTGTCTTCACTTACATGCGTTCTTCACAGAATCAGGGAACCATCTACTGGCCAGGTAAGTGAGGCGCATGCACCCAGTCATCCATCCACATGATGCAAAAGAAGCAGCTGTGGATACGGGTTGGCATCGGCACTCTGATCAGTCTGTGTCTACGCAAACTGTGATGCGCTGTGTGTTCTGTCCTTCCTTGGACTATATTTGGTAAGTGCTAACTACCGCATACCAGAAACACCTGAGAAAACCTTCCGTTTTAGAGATGCTTTAAGCCAGCTTTTTAGCCATTACAATATGGCTCATATTTTAAAGTCTCTGAGATCTTTATGCTTGCTTACTTTCCCTGTTTTTCGCACATCAACTTCAAGAACTGACTGTTCACTTGCTGTCTAATATATCAGGAGATCCACATCCCAGACAAGATCTGGTCTCTGAACTCTTCTCTCCTAATTAGAAAGGCACAGCAATGCCTGTATTTTCTGATGACACTTAAAAAGTCCCGTCAGTGGTCTAAATACTGGGAAACTTTTACCATTGTACCATCGAGAGCATCCTCACAAACTGCATCTCAGGGTGCACTGCTTTGGATCGCAAATGTGGTGACAACCAAAGAATAATCAATATTCAGCTATGCACCATGGAGGACTTGATGTCTGGAAAGGGCTAGAGGTATTATCTAAAATACCTCTCGCGCCAATCATGGTCAAATCACCCKTCTTCCATCGGGCAGGTGATACAGGTGCCTCAGACCCCGCACCAACAGACTG
Organism: Clarias batrachus; assembly: GCA_003987875.1. Taxonomy (NCBI): domain Eukaryota; kingdom Metazoa; phylum Chordata; class Actinopteri; order Siluriformes; family Clariidae; genus Clarias; species Clarias batrachus. Next base: position 170,525 of record QMIH01000772.1, on the reverse strand, counting down.
AAAAAAATAGCTTTTGTCCTGTTGCTGTTACCACTCTAAACAGCTGATCATGGGATATTAACTACTACACTACTGCATTGTCACTTTCTGTCTATGTTGCAGAGCTTCATCCACTATGCATCTTTTCACTATCAGTAAAARTATATGTTTATAATTGCACTACTRTATAATCACCCATATTTATTCTGTATATACTGTATCATACAGACATTTATATAKGTTATGTTATCTTCCTGACCTGTCTTATCCACTGCACGGTGTTTGCCATGTTTTTCCTGTATAATACCAYATAKACCATATCCTTATTTCCTACCTAACACTCTGACCCCTCTACATATGGACCCATAACCCTCATTTACCACATTGCTATTTATTGTAAATAGGTCACTTGTGCACTTTTGATTAGATGCTAACTGAACTGAATATCACTGGCTTTGTTCATGTACTTTGCACAATGACAATAAAGTTGAATCTTATCTTATTATTATTTGTTGTTGTTGTTTAACGATGGTTTGAATCCAGTAGGTTACATTTACCACTATCGGTAGGTCTCAGTCTTGCTCATCTTCCCGGCCTCTTAAAGACAATTTTCCAGACCAGTTGTCTCCAGACCAGTTAAAACGTCTACTGCATCCTTCCCTGATCTCATCTTGACTTGTTCTGTGTCTTGAACTYTTTATTTGCATTACCCAGCACTTTTGCTTCTTGATACTTGTTTCCTCTCAGAACCACTCAGCATCTACAGAATGTGGAGTTCTGTAGGTTGCATCAGCACCACCTATAGATCTCACTCTTCTCAGGTTCCCTGTCCTTTAAAGCCAACTTTCCAGTCTAGTCTTCCTCAAAAACCACATTAAGTGCTTCCTTCCTTGATCAGTGACTCCCCATTCGAACTC
>QMIH01000772.1:132995-160280 GCA_003987875.1 Clarias batrachus | reverse complement strand
AGAGGTCTGTACTTCTCGGAATCGTGACGAGTACTTAATGTGAGGAAATAAAGGTGAGGTTGTTTATAGGTGCTGTAAGGTCACTGATACAGCATTTAAGCCATATGATGGATATTCGGGACGGAAATCACCAGGGAGCCCCGATACGATATTATCATGGTTTGATTTGTGTTGAGATTCTATAAGTATCACAATTTCATAAATATCCTCATTCACTATTACATTTTTTTTTTTTACAATTCTGAGCAGGTTTAGCTGCTGCTGTATCCGGTGTCGGATAAAATACAGAGAAAGTGACGAGGGAGCTACATTTATTCCGRGACATTTAAATGCAACAATAAACAGATAATGTATTTTAAAAAATGATGTTTCTTCTTTTTTTTTATTTTGCTTGAAAATAAATTGGCCGCACTGTCGCCTTACACCTCCAGGGTCTGGGTTCGATTTCCGGCCGGGTTTGGTTGCCGAGTAATTGTCTGTGTGCATGGAGTTTGCATGTTCTCCCCGTGCTTGTTGGGTTTCGTCCCACAGTCCAAAGACATGTAGATGAGGTTAATTGCCTGTTGTGTATGTGCATGTGTGAGTCCTGCAATGGATTGGCACCCTGCCCAGGGTGTGCCCCGCCTTGTGCYCTATCCTTGCTAATCTTTAAGTAGTTTAGAGTGCGCCACCTGTAGGAGCGTAGAGAAACTGCAACCTTTTACCACCTCAAACACAAACATATACACAGTACAGCATAAATAAAAATAAATAAATAAATATATGAACAATGTTTGTGTGAATATATTTTTCCTCATCTGTAATTGTATATTCTTACAAACGCGCTTTTCTTTAATAAATAATGCATTATCAATCTTTTTTCTTGTTGTTTTCCGGTGACAGAGCAGCTCTTACTCATCACAATATAAAACGCTTCGTGGACTGAACTTATAAGCCTTACAATTCCTGCATGATTCTGAAATTCAGCGGCGGTCAAAAGTATTGAGACAAAAGTGAAATTCARTGTTTTAATGGCATTCTCTTTTTTTTTCATTAATGACAACCACGATAWTAAGAATCATTTGTTAATTAATGCAATAAATATTGCTATACAACATTCGATGCGAGAGGGTTTCGAGACCCGCATGCCACAGATCTGGTCGCCTTCGCCTCAGACACCTTAAAACCTGGCAGTAGTATAAATCATTGATGGTCTGGGCCCTGGGGATGAGTTCTTGATGCACAATGCCATGAATGTCGAAAAAGACGCTGAGCATGCACTGGGTGCGGCCCTGCCTCGTCTTTTTCATGCATACAGATGATGGGTTCTTGCACTGTAATGACTGTTGCTTTGACTCAGGGTCGTACCCTTACAGTACATAAAGGACGGGTCATCCACGGCACGCTGACGATGTTCTTGGCCGACTTTGACATGATGTTCTGCTCCTGGGTCAGCAGCCTGGGGACGGACTGGGCGGCAGCACGGCGCATGTTCAAATCACACGTCAGGATCGCATGGACTGTTCTGCATGAAACACCGACATTGGCAGCAATGTTGTGGATTGTTCTACGATGTTCTATCATGCACAAGGTGCTGATTGGTTTTGACATTTTCGTTGATTGAGCTTGTTGAACGTCTTCCTGATCTCTCGTCCTTCCTGATCTAGCATTGATGTTCTTCCACTGCTGAAGCGCACATGCCGCTCAAAACGACTTGAACGACTCGTTTCATTTCAAACATCTCCATGGCAGATTTTCACATTCGCTTTATGTTCTAACTTGCTGTCCATCATGAAATAGTAGACATAGTAAGGCATGTCTTTTGGCACACTGACTCATGAAGGTCAGTGCTGTGACTATGTGTGCTGCCATCTGTTGGCCTGTTATAAAATAAAATTCGTCTTGAAATTTGTTGATACCACCTCGAATATTGAAGGTTGTGTACAGAAAATGGTTTCTTGACCACTACTGACTTTTTCACCCTCCTCCATCAGTTCTCTATGGGGTTTACATCTGGAGATGATCCAGGCCATGGCTCCATTAGCTAAATCCCATTCTCACAGCCAGTTGTTCACTAGTTACTAGTTCACTGGTTAATTAGCACACCTTCTCTTCAGCCAGTGACACACGAGCAAACTATAATCCACGTACACATGGGAATCCTGTTTACTATCTATTGTCTTGAAAATCACATCCGAGCCGATGCCCTTGTTACATTCTCAGATGCTATTAGCAGTCGTGAGAGGATGTGCTTGTAGCAACAGGACCTGGCCGTGAGCAACACACTTTATTAATCCCAAAAGCCATGGTTACACAGATGCTGAACAGACTTCTAGACAACAGCAGTGTGTAGTGAGTAATAAAGATCAGGAACAAGGAGATAAACAGAGACCTAAAGGAACTAAAAAGCCTGATGAATAACACCAGTGGGTTTCCGCTGCCTGCCAACACGGCATTAAAACAGATGAAAGGAAATTGGCTCTTTCACTTTGCTTTCTTGCTCTTACGGCTCAGGAACGAGCTGATGAGTTGAGTCAGATGTGACAGAGCTGGAGAAACAGTACCATGTGTAGCTTTAGTGCGATTCAATGGAGAAAAAGCAGTAAAACACTGCARTGAGTAATTTGTCAAGCTAAAAGCCACCATTTAATGGGAACGCAGAGGGTGAGGAGGTCTGGCATTTCTGTAGCACTACCGCCATCTAGTGGATATTGTAGTATAAATAAAAATATTTTACAGTACTGTAATATGCAGGGCCGTCATAGATTACATTAGCTGCAGCCTGAGGACTCACCAGCAGGGGGCCCCAGTGAGGCATATAAACGTGCAATTTTGCTTTTCATTTTTGTTTTTTATATATTTTTATTATTTATATGATTATATAAAATATAATATATAATCCTCCATTTCTTTTTTTAACCCTCAAGTAAGCTTTCTGAGTATTTTTTTWAACATTTTCCCTAGATTTTTCTGTCACCTCAAGATGAACCCATCCATCCATCAATCCAGGAATCTCTGTAGTTCAACTAGGGACAGTGGAGGCCAATGTTGACCATTGTATTAATTCCCATTTTTACCATCGTTGTAGGACCTTCAGTCAACCTCCACACATGCATTCACATGCTACAGGTAATTTGGACATTTGGAAATCTGGATGTGCAAGGCAACAGTGCTAACCACTAAGCCACCAGGCTGCCAAAATAAACCCAGCACCTCATAAACACCAAAATGGGGCCAGAAACTTAATAACCCGTCGATAAGAATAGCTAAAGGTGAACAAACTTCTAAGGAAATGGCAAAACCTAGGACATATTAGCACTCCGGCTAGTTTGCATGCTGAAGACWGGCAGCTTTCCTATAATATTAATGCAGTGTATGAATAAATGATTCCAGGTGAGCGCTGTGGTAGTAAAGTCACAATATATACGTAGATCACTTGAACACTTGAAGTTGCATGGTAAAAAATCATCAGTAAAAACCTGAGCTGTTTAATAGACTAAGCACATTTCCAAACAGACACAGTATGACGTGAACTCAGGATTGTGAAATAACAGCTGTCTGGCCATAAGAAAACCATACGTTAGGCTAATAAAAACAAAGGCTTCAGTTTGCTAGGAAGCATAAAGATTGGATTTGGAGCGATGGAAAAAGGTCATGTGGTCTGATGAGACCAGATTGAGCCTATTCCAGAGTGACAGGCGCATCAGTGTAAGAAGGGAAGAGCATGAAGAGATGTACTGATCATTCATAGTGGCCACTGCACAAGCCTCAGGAGGCACAGACATTCTAGGACTGAAGTTTTAAAATAGTGTACGGTTTTAGGAGCATGAAGAATCATTTTCACACATGACCTGGACACCACATTGTGTGCTGCAATCAAAGCTAAAGCTGTTAGTTTTTGTTCAGACAGTGTATATAGCCATGTTAGCACAATTACTCACTCACTCACTCACCATCTATACCGCTTAATCCTGTATTCAGGGGGCCTGGAGCCTATCCCAGGAGACTTGGGGAACAAGCACACATCAAGCACGGGGAGAACATGTAAACTCCATGCACACTGAGACTGGTATCGAACCCGAACCCTGAAGGTGCTAACCACTACACCACCAGCACAATTACTATGTCCTAAAAATTTAGTTTGTTAGAAAATAATTGTAAGCTTTCAGAATTTCCACATGATAGCCAAATGTTGTTAACTTGCAAATTCTAAAGAACAAAAATAAAAACCTGCTACTCTGTGCCATGTTACTTAAGGGTCAACTACAGCAAAGCCATCCTGCAGTTATTTTATTATTCCGAGTCACAAATTAAGCCTCACGTTTGCTGGAATGTCGTGACTGAATCATTGTATTGGAGACTTTTGTTCTTAAAATTCATAAATCAAGATTCTGGAAACCGTGAATTTGCATTTCACAATAAACTTTACATTTACTTCTTATATACTGTACAAAGAAAAAAAATGTCCACAAATCACTTGGCTTGCAATGTTACGATCTAATTTGACTACTAGAGGGCATGAAATGAATCTTTTGGTGAAGCCAGACATGAATGATGCTTCACACTTCCCCATCTCTCGTACTACATACCCGCAAATAAATAACATCACACGCCGACTCAAAAAGCAGTTTTATTTATTTGTATTGTGTGTACAGGTTTTTTTTACAGTACTTTAAAACCTATTAGAAATTATGTACAGCACACTAAAAATAAAAAAAAAAAAAAAAAAAAACAAGTTATATACAAGACCTCCCACCTGTTTGATATCCACTTGTCTTCTTCCAACTTAAAATCAGTTTACATCTGAAACAAGACATTCTATTGAATCCACTAAATATTACCTTTCTTTTTCCATATGTACAGATTATTTACAGTTTATACAAAACTGATCAAGTCCAAACTAGTGGCTCATCGATTTTTAGGGGAAACCGTCTTGATAGGGATCCACTGTCCATATGGCTTCCTGTTCCCCACACTGTCTGCTCGAGATGTTACCTTACTCTCTGTAACGTGATGTGTTGGGCTGCTTGATGGCTTGGCAAGAGCATTCTGTGGACAGAGGAAACACTTTAATCAGAACATCTAAAAATAGATTTTTCTTCAACACCTTGATTTTTTTAACCCTCAACAAAGTTTACATGATTAAAAACACCTCTGTGATAAAGATCAGTCTTTAAGCTAAAAATAAGATCTTAATATTGAATGTTTGAGTAGTCTGATTCAATAGAGAACAAGTGTCACTCTACTTACACTGATACTGAAACTGATTGGTTTTCTTGGTGGAGATGATTTGGAAACACCCATGTCTTCATCTGACTCGCTTTCATCCTAAAGAAATTAAAAAGAAAAAAAGAGGGGGAGAGAGAAAGAAACTTATTTTAAAACTAACATACTTTAAATTATATTTTTCCCTTACCAAAATATTTTACATGCATGGAAAAAAACAAGAACAAGTCTACTTAAAATGACTTTTGTGGCATTACAGTACATATTTTTTACCCATCTCTGCCAACCGCTTGTGCTGCAGTCAACAGAAAATAAACAAAAACATTTAAAAAGCAAGGTTCATAAAATAAATGAAACAATCCTGAATAAATATACAGTAAATGTAATGTTTGTTCCAAACCGCCATCCAGCGCTCTGTGCGCAGGCTTGTCTTTGGTATACAAGGGTTCTTCTGAATTATGGCCCTCTAATAAGCCAGTCCGTACATCTGAGGTTCTTCAGACACACAGAACCAAGGAAGACTCTGGTAAATAACAACGCACCCATTTCAACCATCAAGTTTACATCAAAAATCCTATTGATAGAAGCTTGATGCAGCATTTAACCATTTTTTTGTACTACATACTTGGTTTAAGGCAGATAATTCTGTCTTGATAGTAGTAGAGTACAAAAAAGAAAGAAAGAAATGATTAAGTGCAGCATCATTCAAAATAAAACATGAGGAATGTCTAGAACTAACGATTTGTACTGGCATTACTTGACCTTTGAACATTACAAGATTTTAAACCGTCTTGAAAAAACGGCGTCTCTCTTTCTCCTGGACGAGTGTAGACCGACAGTGATCTACAGGAACAGAAATGATACAAACACAAAGCAATTGAAGTGCTCCAGCAGGACAGTCACCAAATTTAAAGGAAAAAAAAAAAGAAAAATATATATAATCTCACTTTTTCTTCACACAAGCCACACATACATACAAACAATTGCACACGCGCGTACACACACACACACACACACACACACAAAATTACACAAAAATCTTGTATAATACTGTTACCTAATCCAGACATGGTAGTATGTAGGTGTTGCTGGATTCAGCCAAAAACAATCAATGTCTGAGGAGATAATTTACACGATGACCCAGGTTGCTTTACGACAGCACTATCACACTAAGCTAAAATCCTAGCCCAAATTTAAACTGCATATTTCAAGTGCATGCAAAGTGGATGTCTATACATAAATAATTTTTTAAAGAAAAAGTTTAATTAAAAACAATGTCAACTGAGCAAAAACAGAACTGTCGATTTGTAGGAGAACAACTTTTTTTCTGCCTTATATAGCATCTTAGACCGAAGACAAACTTAACAGTCGTCACTTAACCTGGCTAATTTTAATGATTTATTATCTTCATGTTAATAAACACTCACCTGTCGCGGTTTCTTCACTGGCGCAGGGTCTGCTCTCACCCTTTTCTCAGACTTCAACGCCTTCTTTGCTTGCTCCTCGATACACCTCACACTGGCGGGCAGATTCACTACTTCCACTCCCAGAATCTTTGCAGCGTTCACTCTGGCAATGTTTAGGAGCTCCAATTTATCTGGAGAGAGCAGGACAATACTTTGTAACTTCCATATGCTTTAAGGAAAAATGAACATTACTCCAATTGGTTTTAAAAACCTTACCTTTCACGCTAAGACGAACCGAGCTCTCCGGAGATCTCGACCTGCGCCTGCTGTACCTGCTCACGGGTGGTGAGGGGGAGAATCGGCATCTGAACCTTCCAGCGTAAGCACCTCTCGCTCTCCTGTAGCTTGATGAGCGAGAGCGGGATCTCCTCGACCTCTTGTAATAACGTTCTCGGGAGGAAGAACGGCTGACAGAGCGGGAATATCGGCGCCGGTCGTAACGTGGCGAGCGCCTCGAATAGGGACTGCAAGACCGAGATCGCTGACGATGACGGCATCGGGAATGATAGGAAGCTCGGCAGCAGCGAGGGTGAGATCGGGAACGATAGCGTGAACTGCTGCTAGAAGACGAAGATGAGTAGCGTGATCCGTGGCGGTGTCGTCTCCGTGGCCTGCGTGACACCGAGGGGGATCGGCTTCGATCGCTGCTCGAGTAGGAATCGTCACTGCTAGAGCTGCTGCTGCTACTGCTACTACTACGACGACTACTGCGACTGCTCGCCCGTGAAGATCGGGGCGTCAGTGATGATTCCTGGCTGAGAATGAGCCGCATTCCCTCGCTGAGGTGACTCTCAGGGGCTTGAACCTGACCATCAGTCTTCATCGTCGAACCTGAAAAGAGTAAAAGTAAGTAAAATGGTAACTAAAAAAAAGTTGATGAAAACGTAAAGAGCACTAGGAAATGAAGGCAGCTTGCTGACTGCGGAATGTTCCAGAACATTCGGACCAAAGCAGATCGCTTTGTATTGCTCAAGCTCCACCCACAAGCACTTACAAAACAGGCTGATCAAACATACACTCTTATCATTTGAACAGAACAAAGGGTGAATGTTTAATCATTTCTGATAGCATTTAAATTCCAAGGACAAAGTACGCACTGTGCATATTAAAACAAACCTAACAAAAAGTAGTTTCTCTATTGAGTAATGTTTACTTAAACCTCATAAAATCTACACATTGTCTATACACTTGTTATAATGGAGAAAATGGACGAGTAGACGTGTTTGACTCGCTAGAAAGAAGACAAATAAACCGGTTAAAAAATTGATAAATATAATTAAGCTTTATCACGCAACTTGAATGTATGTATGTAAAACAGCACAGTTACATATCTTAATTCTATAACATATAAAATATATAATATATGAAGTGAAATATCATTAATTATAGCTATAAACCTATAATTAACGATGAGGTCAAATGGTAAATTGATAAATGAGTACAATCTACAACCCAACATTCCAAAATGTAAAGGAAAAAACAATAAGAATGTTAGTTATTACCTTAAAAACGTGCTAAACTCCGGGAAAAAAACAAGATGAACCTTTCTGTGGTTTAGCGCTTCAACGCTCACTGTGAACTCATCCGGCAGTGACTGGCTAGAACCGGAATTGGCTGGTTGATTTTGTTACCCAGAAACACGCTACGTCACAATCATCGAACGCCCTGGAATTTTCCAGAAAACTCCATAAGCCCCGCCCCTCACCATCTATTTATCCGCAGGTTTTTTCATGATTATGTTTTTTCATGTACGGATTTAGTGTTGTTTCTAAAATTACTGGCTGATTTTACATATTTATAAAATACATGTTTTGGTAAACGTTTACAAGTCTTTCTCAAACACAACATACAGTGGTATAGTATATATACAGTGGCAAGAAAAGGTATGTGAACCTTTTGGAATTTCATGTTTTTCTGCATTAATTTGTCAAAGGACAGTGAGGTGATGTTCATCTAAGTCAATAGTAGTGCGTAAATTAATATTTGGTGCAATTAAACTAGGGAAGAAATTAAACAAATTGGAAGAAATTTTAAGAAAATAATGCTTTTCATAAGAATGTTACAGAGATGCTGAATGGTCTCAGGCGGGTGGTGGTTGGTGTGTGTGTGTTTGTGTGCGCACCCTGTATATACTGTATATATACAGTCTTGTGCAAAAGTTTGATAAAATAAATAATAGATTGTGATGATTTTTTTTATTGAAAAGATGTTAACACGGTCTCAGTTGGAAATGGAAAAAAATGCACAATATTTTCAGCAAATATTGATGGATAGATATGTCTTATGCCATAAGTTGAACAAAAACAAAAATTAAAAATATTATCATGGCACTGTGCAAAAGATTAGGCACTCTAAGCGTTCCAGAGGCTCAGATTCTTTTTACAAGGTTTCAGATATATTAGCTCGTTATATCTGATGCATAGGAACAGCATTAGTAAAAGCCAATTTCAAAGCTTTACAAATTCTTTGACTCTTGAAACAATGTGCACATGCTTGTGGACAGTTAACAACCATGGGTTCCTCTAAGCAGCTGTGTAAGGCTCTGAAAATAAAAGTTATTGATATCCACAATGCAGGAGAAGGCTACAAGAAGATAGTGAAGCGTTGTCAGCTTGCAGTTTCAACAGTGAGAAATGTAATTAAGAGATGGCAGTTCAGGGGAACCGTGGAGGTCAAGATGAGATCTGGAAGACCAAGAACACTCTCGCCTGAGAGACCTGCTTGTATGCTGGTCAGGAAGACAAACCAAAACCCCCATTTGACTGCAAAAAAACTGCAGGACGATTCAGCAGACTCAGGAATGGTGGTGCACAATTCCACTGTGCAGCGATGCTTGCACAGACAAGACCTTCATGGAAGAGTCAGCAAAGGAAAACCTTACCTGCATCCCCATCATAAAATCCAACGTCAGACTTATGCAACAGAACATCTACAGAAGCCTGATGCATTTTGGAAACAAGTGCTGTGGACTGATAAACTTAAAATAAAACTCTTTGTCCACAATCAGCAAAGGCATGTTTGGAGAAAAAGAGGAGCAGCATTTCATTAAAGGAACACCTTGCCAATTATTAAGCATGGGGGCGGATCTATCATGATTTGGGGTTGTGCTGCAGCCAGTGGCACAGGAAATATTGCACAGGTGGAGGGAAGAATACATTCTACTAAATACCAGCAAATTCTGGAAGCAAACATCACACCATCTGTAAAAAAAAGCTGAAGCTGAAAACTGGACAATGATCTTAAACATACTGTACCTCGAAATACACTATGGATTACCCCAGGAGATGCAAGCTGAAGGTTTTGGAACGGCCATCACAGTCCCCTGACTTAAACATAGAAAATTTATGGATAGATCTTAAAAGAGCTGTGCATGTAAGGCAACCAAAGAAAATTTCAGAACTAGAAGCCTTTTGCAAGTAAGAATGGGAGAAAATCCCATGTAAAAGAAGACATTTAGCTGGTTATAAAAAGCGTTTGCAAGCTGTGATATCTGTCAGAGGAGGTGTTACTAAACTTTTGCACAAGACTGTGTGTGTTTGTGTGTGTGTGTGTGTGTGTGTGTGTGTATATGTATATATAGTGGAACCTTGGATTACGTGCATAATTCGTTCCAAAAACACTTGTAAACCAAATAGACTTTTCCCCATAAGAAATAATGAAAACTCAACTTATTCGTTCTACAGCCCAAAACAATAAATAAATACAAATAATTAATACAACATATAAAGTAAAAATAAAACTAATTAACCTGCACTTAACATTTAAAAAATAGATAAGTGTTTGTTTGTGTGCGCAAATGCCTTGTATTTGTATGTGTGTGTGTGTGTCCGGAATTAGCCGCTCGGTGATCACTTGCCGCTCGGTGTCAAAATAAGAGTTGCATGCGCGATACATGATACTCGGCACTCGTAACCTAATACTTGCTCGGTTTCCGATTAAAAATTTATTAAAAATCATTGCTCGGTTTGCAGAACACTCGTAAACCACGTTACTCATGATCCGAGGTTCCACTGTATACAGTCATGGGCAAAAGTTTTGAGAATGACACAAATATTAGTTTTCACAAAGGTTGCTGCTAAACTGCTTTTAGATCATTGTTTCAGTTATTTGTGTGATGTTTTATATATGTATGAGCCATTTTTATGCAACGCAATGATGGCTGCACGYGTTTCTTTGCAGGTCACCATGGTTAACAATGAAAGAACAATTATTTCAAGCATCACCCTCTTTTTAACATGTCAAGTCTGCCATTCTAACCCAATCAGGCTGACATAATGATCTCCAGCCTTGTGCTCGTCAACATTCTCACCAAAGTTAAAAAAACGATTACTGAAATGATCTCAGCAGGTCCTTTAATGACAGCAATTAAATGCAGTGGAAAGTTTCTGTTCGGGATGAAGTTAATTTTCATGGCAAAGAAGGACTATGCAATTAATCTGATCACTCTTCATAACATTCTGTATATGCAAATTGCTATTATAAAAACTTAAGCAGCAACTTTTCCAATTTCCAATATTTATGTAATTCTCAACTTTTGGCCACGACTGTACACACACACTAATCAGCTATGACATAATGACCACTTATATATATACAGTATTAGTGTGTGTGTGTGTGTGTGTGTGACATTATGACTACATATTCAGTATATATACACCAATCATCACCCACCTAATAATTCGTAACAAAAGCATGTGATGTATCATTCCTTTTTTCATCAATTTATGGAAAGTCGCACTTTAAAGCACAGGGAACCTGAGGAACGTGAGATCTATAGGTGGCATTGATGCAACCTACAAAATTCCAGTTAGATGCCGAATGGCGCTGAAAGAGAAACATGTCGAGAAGTGTGAGGAAGTGCCCGATAAAGCAATACAAGAGAAGGAGGCCAGGGAAGGAAGACATTTTTAAAGAAGGCTGATCTGAAACATCATCTTTAAGAGGACAGGAGGATGAAGAATAAATTATAAAAGAAAGAAAGAGAGAAAAAAAGAAAGAAAAAAGATAATAAAAAGTACAGCGGTAGATTCAATCAACAAATTTGGAAAAGGTACAATCAAAAAACACAATGTGCAAAGCATAATTGTATACTGATGTAAATAAGTAAAACCAAGCACCATGATGAGGCTGGCTCTCATGAAGGCTATCCCAGGAAAGCAAGTTAAAAAACGTACCTCTGATGAGTTTAGAGTTACCAGCCCAGAAATCACCAATTAACATCACCTCAGATCAGAGCCTCTATAAAGGCTTCATAGAGCATAAGTAGCAGAGACGTCTCGATATCAACTGTTCAACTGGTATTATTACACATTTTGGCTGCCTTCAGCATTGTTTTACAGTGTAGAAAGAAAATAATCAGGAAAGGCCCCTGAATTAGATCTTAATTTTGACAGTTACTCTACATATGTAAATGTATACCTTTATAGAATACACTATGGACTATAAAATATTAGAAATATTTTAAAAGACATAAAATAAAGTATAAATAAAGAAAATAGCACAATAGTCTAAGTTGTCCTTTTTAAATTTATTCTTTAAATAATCAGGTTTGATAAGAATGGGGGTTTGAAACACAAAAACTTATTCAGCTGAAAAAAACAGTTTATATAACATACTAAATGCATGCAAAAAATAAAACAATACACCTATTCTCAGGTCCATGATCATGACAATAATTCGGCTGACATTGCATACAGTTTAAATATTTGTTTTAATTGGAAGTCATGATTTGTAGTCTTGCTAAAACATTCAGGGCAAGATGGAATAAAACACTTATCCTACTTCTACATCAGTGTGAAAGTGAATCAGTATGTTCTGTTCTCTTTGCGTATTTTGTGCTCAGGAGAGGCTGCGGTGGCCGAGTGCTGTTCCAGCTCTGTCAGCAGGTCGCTGGCTTCTGATCGTTCCTCAGGTTTTTCACACAGCATTCGTTCAATTAGTTTGTGCTATTTTTAAAATATGAAGGTAACAAAGCATTATAATGATATGGAAATGACAAAATTAAATGCATGCATAAAATTAAAGGCAGTAGTAAAGTTTGGATATATCCTAACATAAGGGGTGTCTGTTCAAAGTCAGCAGCTTAAGTTCAAATGTATGCTCTATGTATATACAGTTTCTTGCTTTCACATTCAGGTGACACAGGTTCTTAGGTAATTTTTTGGGCTTCCTACAGTACATAAATTATATAATGTGCATCTGTACAAAGTTTACTCCTCAGTAGTCACCAGTAGAACCATTTAAGACCATCACGCTTTAAACACGAGCACTTACATTTAATTCAAAAAAATAAATTTGTATAATAATATTGTAATTACATTAATCACAGCAAAATATTTCAGGTAAAACAGTATTGCCTTACAAAATAGAAGTGGATCCAGAACAGGTTAATTTTTCTTTTTTTATACTTCACACCAAAAGTTATTTAAAATTAATGAACCCACAAGTTTAAAAAATAAATAAAATCACAAAATCAATTCTGTGTGCACATAATTTTTGGAATTGTTGAATTAATTAAATAATTGGAAAAATATTTTTATTAAATGTGCTAATGGTTAAAAGGAATGCACTCATGCTACACTACACGTGTTATTTTGTGTGTGGACATTTAAGGGCTGATGAAAAATGAGGGCACATAAGTCTGGACACGGCCCATAATGCACAACATAGAACAACAAATCTCTCACAATGCGTTAAAGAGTATTAAACGGTGTTTTTGAAAGTCCATTGCAGAACTTACATCCCTTAGTAACTAGGGAGCATGATTTATGCAAAATCTTATTAAAATAACATTCATATACAAGCAAAAAAAAAAGATCAGAGCTCACTTACTTCAAAATCAAAACTTTTGGAGAATTCCTCTGGAAACTTCTTACTTCGAAATTCATGCCATAGCTAAAAATGACAGAAGGGAAAATATTTTTTAGCTTTGGTTTGGGATGGCTTAAGATGGTAAGATATATTTAAATGATTTTTAGTCATTATCAACAGACGATTTGCATATCTAATACAAAATTTCACCAACCTTGATTTTTTCACTCTGGGTTCCAAAGCGCCAGAGCAACACAAAGTAAATAAGGCCCACAGCATAAATATCCACCTTTCTGTCATAGACTTGCCCTTGAATCTGAGGCACATGAAAATAAAACAGTGTGCATTATAGTTATAATATTCATTATGTGGTACATTATGTGGTTTTATTATTTACAGTTTTTAAACATTATATTTACAGTGTCAGTCGCTTTGGTTCATTTCTCAAATGAGAACTGAAATCTCAAAGCATCTGGTACAGACTTCACAACATCTAGTCACTTTTGCACTTTATGAAAGCAATTTCTCATTCTTTGGAACACACTGGAACACATTCCTTTGTACAGTCACGCAAATTATTGGGTACAACTGTCTGTTGACTTCCACATTATCATTTGCTTGAGTCTAGTTGAACAAAATGCATTATACTGCTTCTCTGTTGAACATTGACACATTATTTCATTGTATGCATCTTTACATGTAAAATGGTTGCCATAATTTTCTAGTCTTCTTCTTCTTCCTGAGAAGGCTGTGGAAGTAGGTCTCCAAGTTAGCTAGTTAGTTTTTTCTTTATTTATGTTGTTAATTTATGTTCTCATGTCAATCTGTCTTGTCTCAACTTGCCAGCTAATTAGGCTTCATAGTTAGCTAGTTAACTTTTCTGTTACGTTCTTAATTTATGTTGCATGTGGCAGCTTGGTCCTGGAGGAACATTGTTTCGTTTTACTGTGTACTAACTGTATATGGTTGTGACAATAAAGCCTACTTGACTTTACTTGACTAGTCTTTTGTAAATATGTACTAAATTGATGTAATGCTCTGAAGAGGAAATAATGTCTAAATGTTTGATTAACCAATAATTAAACAGTTCATGTCACAGCAGACATCTGCAGAGGATTGATAAGACATTGTGTTGAACAATGCTGAAAAACAGTTTTCTTCTCCTTTTCTGGTCAGTGTAACGGGTTAGATTTTTTTGGAGTGAGTGAGGAGCGACAACAGATTCAGGTACATGCCCATCACAGGCACATGCTGTGACAGTCTGTTAACAAACAAGCAATAAAAAGCAATAAAATTAATCCTATCCAATCTCTTGCAATCAATCTTCCCTATATATTAATGTGTAACTTTGTACTATTGAAACAGATCCTATATGCTGTATAGACAATGTGGCTGACAAACTGTCTAACAAAAGGGTTTTTCAATCATGCTCATCAAATCCGAGCCATAGTTTTGATCAGAAAATAGAGTACACTTTTAAGCTGACAAACTGACTAAGCTTTTTCAAATTCAAATTTTATTTGTCACATACACAGTCATACACAGTCATACACAGTACGATCTGCAGTGAAATGACCGCGAGTGACTGCTTTGCGACGCAAATTATCCGTTGGAATAAAAATTTAAAAATAAATTAGGGAATGGAAATGAATAAAATATAGAGAAGAAGATCAGAAGAACGGAATATAAAATATGGGATATAGTAAGAACAATACCTAGCTGTACAAAATATACACAGTGATGACTGTACAATATGCAAAATATGGAAATGTGCAAAGATCTGAAAAATTAAATGGATATAAATGTCCAGAAAGTATGCAGGAATGAAATGACCAGAAGCGTGCAAAATGAAGTGTGCAAAATAAAATGAAGTATAAATGTCTAAACCTGTCCAAAAGAGTGAACAATGTATAACGTCCATGAATGTATAAATGTATAAATTTATAAACTTTGACGACCCTGTTTGATTCGGAGGGTCTTGAGGAAGGTACAAGCTTATGATGTGATGTTTATTTTGAGAAATGTGCATATGTGCAAATGTTAAAAATGATTTGAAAAATGTCTCAGAGCCACTGCAAAATACTGTAATACGTGACTAACCTGTTCTGGGCTCATATAAGAACGGGTTCCAGCTTCCTTAGTGCGTTCCAGTAGTCTTCCATCATCATCCCTCTCTTCATTGGTAACAAGTCCAAAATCTACCACCTTCACGCCTCCATTAGGACCAGACATTATGTTTGCTGGCTGATTCAAATTACGTAGAAACGTGTGAGTCCCATATACATAATATGATATTAAGAATTGCATATATTCATTGCTTTTTTTTATTACCGCAAACATTTTATTTAGTAGAAAGAAACATAGCAGATGAAACATAGCGCTGCACACTGCTTCTCTTTCACTGTTATCTTTGCTAGTGTTTTTAAAGTTTAAAGTGTAGTGCTTTAGTATGTGGCTCACCTTCAGGTCTCTGTGGATGAGTGTATTTAAATGGATGAATTTCACTGCCTTCAAGACCTGCTTTATTATCTCTGTTGCTTTCTGCCTCCGTTCTGGGTATTTTTCAGGGTGATCATTCCTTTTCTCAATCCATTCACGTAGAGTTTCTCCTTCACAGAACTCCATCTGAATATAGAGGAATTCTGATCCACTTTCTGAACTTTAAACATAAAAACAAACACATCAACAAAATTATGTGGAATATAACTCAATGAATTGACAAAATTTATTAGCATAATCCCCATTAATAGGGATATCTAAATCGAAAACATTTTGATAATGTAATAAAGATGAATTACAATGAAGCGCTGCTGGAGTCTGATGTTTCATCTCTGTACGCAGTGTTCTCCGTCCATGATGTGTGGTAACGCACTATGTTAGGATGATCAAGACTGGACAAAGCTTCGACCTCTCTAAGAGCTTTTCTAAAAAACATACACATTTTTAGGTGGAAGACAACAAATAAGTGAAATACAGTGCATATCATGTCATATCAAGAGTAAAATGGTAGAAGCAGTAAAATGATTAGGTCTTGTGTACTCACTCATTAAATTTTACTATCTTGACAGCAAAGGTTGTATCTTCAAGCTTTCTTCTAGCCTTGAAAACACGACCAAAACCTCCTCGGCCAGTTCTTTTTATTGACTTAATATCAAACTCCTCCAAAAACCTAAAGGAAAGCAGAAATAAACTATGATTTAGTGTTTGAGTATCACCTGAGCTTTTTACCTCAACATGAATTACCAATTCATACATTGTATACAAACACATGAAACAAGCTGAATGTTAGATTATTAAAGCTAAACTGCTAAAATTTAAATGAAAGTAAATATGAATGGGATATACTGGGTTATATAGGCTTTTTTTATTGTAAAATTGTATAAATAAGGAACATATCTGACCACTGCATGAAACCATCCTGCATGAAAACTAAATATTTGTATATTTCGTACCTGCAGTATATGTTTGTCTATATATTTAATTTTATGGAGGATGGAGTGATCAGATCTTTTCCTTATTTTTTAAATTTACATCTTTCCAACACAGGCACGTGCAGTTTTTCACATTATGACACAACTACATAAAAATATTTTAAAAATCTCAAATCATACATATACACAGACACATTATTCAGGAATAAACATACCTTGATGTTGGTGGCTGGTGAGAGACTGTGTCAGAGACTGCATTGATATTGGATTGCTCCTTTGAGGATTATGAGAATAGAAATGTGTAAATTATTTTTTAAAGTTGCATATTACAATTGTCCTGGCATGAGATTCTGTTTCAGTAATTCAAAAAGGGCTAAAAATGACAACATTACAATATAAAGTACTGTATATTTTCTCTGCCCAATGTTTTAGGCGAAGTGCTTGTTACACCAGGTTACTGAGTTTGTGCTTTAAACAATGGCGTATACATATTTAAGATGGCTGCAATGTGTATCATAACACAACAATTACTGGAAGTAGCACATGACATACAGACAACGAAGTGCCTTGACTTACTAGATACAGGGGGGAAAAAAAGAAAATCTGAAATAAAAAAATATACTGTGTGTATACCTGTTCCAAATTAAAAATAAATTTAGCAAATCTGTTTTACTAACCTGACTGATTAAACCAGAGTCAGGACATTCACTCCAGGCTGCTTTTTGTTTTGCCTCTTTTGCAATCATTTCCCGTCCTTCAGGAAATTCTTTGTTATCTTTGTCGACCTTGTATGCAAATCTGACAATAAGAATATCATCAGTTAAACTGGATATAATCAGTATCTGCAGGTGCGCTCGGCCATAGATGGTGTAGACCGATGACGAGGCAATAGTATAAGACAAAGTCAGTAAGAAATCTAATACTGTACAGATGCTTGTAACAAAATGTTGGTTGATGCGTCAATGATCTAAAATAAAAAGCATGTTGTGAAATAAATCTATCAACTAATATCACAGACCTAGCAGAGTAGTTAAAATACTACACCATAAACTTCACTTACCTGGTGTTGGAGGAGGATTGATTTAGATTGTCTTCCCCGCTGGCGTTCTCACCAGAGACCTTTTATAGGATATTGTTTTGTCAAAACAGCCCAAACATTTTCAGTGTTTTTGAATAATAGCTTAAATATTCTAATTTCTGAGACTGTTTCTTTACATTATTTTTAAAGTTGTCAACATATGTATATGATAACCATGTTCATATTGGAAACCTCATGATGATCAAAAATTTAAAGGGACTGTAAAACTAGATTCTAAAACAATGTTTTTCAATTTGATTTAACAATTATTCTATAAACGACACCCCCTTCACATCAACATATTTAAGGCAACAAAGCTAAGTTTGCTAATCATCCAGTAATGATTTTTACCCAAAAGAGAAATGTTAAGTAATAATTCAAATCATGAGTTCCAGACATGATCAGGGGGAAACCAAAATCATGCCAACGATTCAGCTGTCATTGTATACTATTTTAATAGTAATAGTAATAWTTTTTTTAACTATTACATTGGAAGTCATGATTTGTAGTCTTGCTGAAACATTCAGGACAAGACGGAATAAACTGACTTGACTGAAATGAATTCACACAACCAAAATAATCTAAAACAGCTCAGCATATAATTATTCAATATCGTTAAATTCCCACATGTAAGATATCTATATAATATTTTGTGGAATGTTAGTTTCCAGTCAGTTCTGGGATATTATACTGCAGTGTGAGAGTGAAGTTCAGCCATCAGTATCTTTGCGTACTTTGAGCTCAGGAGAGGCTGCGGTGGCCGAGTGCTGTTCCAGCTCTGTCAGCAGGTCGCTGGCTTCTGATCGTTCCTCAGGTTTTTCACACAGCATTCGTTCAATTAGCTTGTGCTATTATTTAATAATGTTCAGGTAAAAAAGCATTAGATTGATATTGACAAGTCTTAAGCATATATAAATTTACTGCATAAAACCAAAAGTAGTAGTAAAGTTTGTGGACATCTTAATATACATTGTTGTCAACATAAGAGGTGTGTGTTCAGAGGTGGCAACTCAATTCTAAATGTATGTCCTATATATATATATACACACACAGCAAAGGTGACAGAATTTCATAGTGGAACGCGGTTTGCGAGCGTTCCGCAAGACAAGCAAAAATTTTAAATAAATTTTGACCTGAAAAACGAGCAGGTCTTGATTTATGTAATCATATCATCGAGTATCATGTAGCACGCATACGCTTCTTGCTTTGACGCCAAGCGTAACGTGATCACAACTGAGCCAATGGTTTTTCTCTCTCTCGCTCTGTGTAATTGTGGGTAATCATCGTCCCTGATCAGCCTTATTGTGTGTCTCTCACTCTTATATTCAACATCCGTGTGCGTGTGTAGTGTATACTATAACACTGCGACCACATGCGTGCTTGTAAAGCATCTTTTATTTTGTATTTGTGTGTGTGTGTGTGTGTGTGTGTGTGTGTGTGTGTGTGTGTGTGTGTGTGTGTGTGTGTGTGTGAAAGTCATCCTTTCACTGCGCAAACACACTAACAGAAACACTTATCTGTCTGGACATTTTTCAAAGGTAAAGTTAAGGTAATTTTGTTTTATTTTTACTTTGTAATTTTGTATAAAGTATTTATTTTTGGGTTGTGGAACAAATTATTTGAGTTTTTCATTATTTCTTATGGAGGAAATTTGCTTTGAAATATGAGTGTTTCGATATACCCCAGAATGAATTATGCTCGCAATCCAAGGTTCCACTGTAGATTATTAACATAATTTGCACATAATTTACGCCTCGATAGTTGCCAGATTTTTCTTTAGCAGAGCCATTCAAGAGATGGATTTTAACAATAGTCTAGACCATCGCCTTATATCTTAAATTCCTTCATAACTAGGAGGCATGATTTATAGTCTACGCAAAATCTTATCAAAATAACAAACAAAAGACCAGAGCTCACTTCAAAATCAAAACTTTTGAAGAAATCTTCTGGAAACTTCTTACTTCGTATATCATTCCATAGCTAAAAATGACAGAAAGGAAAATGTTTTTCAGCTTGTTGAGATAGAATTAATATAACACATTAAAATGATTTTTCATGAATTATCAACAGACGATTTGCATATTTAATACATAATTTCACCAACCTTGGTTTTTTCACTCTGGGTTCCAAAGCGCCAGAGCAACACAAAGTAAATAAGGCCCACAGCATAAATATCCACCTTTCTGTCATAGACTCRTCCTTGAATCTGTGGCACATGAAAATAAAACATTGCAGTTTACGTTACAGTTATACATTTTATTATGTGATATAATCTTATATGATTTTATTATTTACAGTTTCTAAACATTGACGAAATGACTAAGCATATTGAAGACCATGTTTATCAATAATGACATACAGTCATACGGACAAACACTTGGAATTCTGGCTGCACTGATATGTTCAGTGATATAAATATTTAGTTTTGAGAGATAAACAGASGATATTGAGCAAGGTACAAGCTTATGTTGTCCTGTTTATTTTGAGAAATGTGCATATGTGCAAATGTTAAAAATTATGTTTGAAATGTCTCAGAGCCACTGCAAAATACTGTAATACCTGACTAACTTGTTCTGGGCTCATGTAAGAATGAGTCCCAACTCCCTTAGTGCGTTCCAGTAGTCTTCCATCATCATCCCTCTCTTCATTGGTAACAAGTCCAAAATCTACMACCTTCACGCCTCCATCAGGCCCAAACATTATGTTTACTGGCTGATTGAAATTAATTAGAAATGTGTGAGTCCCATATACATTAGGATCAAAATTAATATTATGAATTACATGTATTACATATATTCATTGCTTTTTTTTTTAAATACCGCAAACATTTTACTTAGTGTAAAGAAAGATAGCAACAAAATATATAATATATAATAAGATAAAACAAAACATAGCACTGCACATTGTTTTTTTTTTCACTGTTATCTTTGCAATTTTTTTCATGGTTTAAGGTGTAGTGCTTTAGTGTGTGGCCCACCTTCAGGTCTCTGTGGTAGAGCTTCTTTAAATGGACGAATTTCACTGCCTTCAAGACCTGCTTTATTATCTCTGTTGCTTTCTGCCTCCGTTCTGGGTATTTTTCAGGATGATCATTCCTTTTCTTAATCCACTTTTCCAGAGTTTCTCCTTCACAGAACTCCATCTGAATATAGAGGAATTCTGATCCACTTTCTGAGCTTTAAACATAAAAACAAACATATCAACCAAATTATGTGAAATATAAACCTGRCCTCATACATGTGACCTGAGTAAAACTATTATTGTAATCCCCATGAATGGTTAATTTTTTAGACATCTTAAACATAACGATGATGTAATAAAGATAAATTACGATGAAGCGCTGCTGGATTCTGATGTTCCATCTCTGTACGCAKTGTTCTCAGTCCATGATGTGTGGTACCGCACTATGTTAGGATGATTAAGACTGGACAAAGCTTCGACCTCTCTACGAGCTTTTCTAGAAAACATACACGTTTTTATGTAGAAGACAACAAATAAGTAAAATACACTGCATGCTAAGTCTTGTCAAAGAGTAAAATGGTAGAAGCAGTAAAATGATTAGGTCTTGTGTACTCACTGATTAAACTTTACTATTTTGACAGCAAAGGTTGTATCTTCAAGCTTTCGTCTGGCCTTGAAAACACGACCAAAACCTCCTCTGCCAGTTCTTTTTATTGACTTGATATCAAAGTCCTCTAAAAACCTAAAGGAAAGCAGAAATAAACTATGATTATTGTTTAAGTCTCATCTAAAMTTTTTTTTAGAGAAATAAAAATCCTGAAATAACTTTTTTTAATAAGAGTTAAAATAAATACTTCTTGTACAAAAGTCTATTTTACCAATGTATACATTTTAAACAAAACATGAAACAACCTTAAAAGTTCAAATATTAAAKAATCTATTAAAATATTAAAGCATTTAGATTTTTATGAATGTATAGACAACAAGGTAGCTTCCTGTTGTTGCCGCGAAAGTTCCTTGTTTGTTTGTATCAGTGTTTAAATTATACTGCTTTTTCCGTTTATGCAGAATAATAATAATAATAATAATAATAATAACTAGTTTTATGTTCTAACACAACTCTACTTTTGCCTTTTTCCATTTTTTTTTTACTTTTTCAGAGAACGCTCTTATCTCTTCTTCTAAGAACAACAAGCGGAATCCATCCAAATTTATCCAAATTTAGGTACGTTATCATGTCTAGAATTCAGCTTGTTCAGTGTGTGGAGTACAGGAAAACATGTACAAAAACATGGACACAACTATTAATTTAATATAAGTATAAGAAATATAACCACAATTCCACAGTCTGAAGCTATCTCATTTTGTCTTAATTAAAGTGTGCCATAGTAATAATGTACGCACAGTGCCACGCTACCACATTAAACGTACATTCACATCAACTATCACACAGAGCTTTATCAATAATCTCCCAGAGTTATCAACTTTGATCGGATGGCCATCTGACTCCACAGAACTCCATCAGGCGAAAGAATATTTAGAGTCGACATTCCGTCATACCTTAGATAATGTTGCTCCATTTAAAAGGAAACTTATTAGAGATAAGAAACTCGCTCCTTGGTATAATGACCACAAATGCACTTTAAAACAGACTGCTCGAAAATTAGAACGCAAATGGCGTCAAACTAAATTGTTAGTTTTTTCAAATAGCATGGAAGGAGAGCATCCTGAACTATAATAAAAAAAATGTGCACCATGCTGCTAGATCGTTGTATCTCTCCACTCTTACAGAAAATAACAAAAATAAACCTAGATTTTTAYTTAATACTGTAGCTAAATTAACTAGAAACAAGACCACTGCAGAAATCTCCACAACAACAACATACAGTAGTGAGGACTTCATTAACTTTTTCAATAACAAAATCGTAAATATTAGGCAAAAAATTCAGGCTTTGAAACACAAGTCAACACACCACATCATATCAGAACCTAGCATACTTTACTCCCCTTGAAGAGAACTAATTTCATTCATCTCTACTTCAAAATCGTTAACCTGAGAATTAGATCATATAACAACACATTTTCTCAAACAGATACTACCAGCAATAACAGAACCCCTGTTGAAAATAATTAACTATTCACTCAGTTGTGGGTATGTTCCAAAATCCTTTAAATCGCTAATTAAGATACCCGTGAACTAATTGACACTTGACCCTTGTCAGCTGACAAATTATAGGCTGATATCTAACCTCCCCTTTATCTTTAAGATTCTGGAAAAGGTTGTAGCGCAGCAGCTATGTTCATATCTACATATAAATAGAATAAATGAACTGTATCAGTCAGAGACAGCACTCATTAAAGTAGTAAATGAGCTTCTATTGGCGAGTCACTATACTTGTATTACTCGACCTCAGTGCAGCTTTTGACACCATTGATCATAGTATTCTCCTTCCCAGATTAAACGTTGTAGGAATTAAGGGAACGGCCCTATCCTGGATCAAATCCTATTTGACTGATCGTTATCAGTTTGGAGATCTAAATGGTGACTATTCTGCATGTTCTCAAGTGAAGTTTGGTGTTCCACATTGTTCAGTTTTAGGTCCAGTGCTATTTTCTCTTTCCTTTGGGCAAATCATGTTATTAAGCATGGTATTAGTTTTCATTGTTATGCTGATGACACAAGGTTATACGTCTCAGCAAAACCAGACGAGAAATAACAACTAACTAAAGTTGAGCAATGTTTGCAGGACATAAGAGATTATGTTAATTAGCTAGCAGCAAGCTTTTYGATCACACTGTAACTTTAACTTCAACACTGTCACTGTAACAGTGCCTTTCTGTTTTATCAACTGCAACAGTGAAAGACTCATGTAGATAATATTACCATATAGCTTTCTTTCACCTCAGAAATTTTGGCAAGATAAGAAATATATTATATTATATGATGCAGAAAAACTTGTTGACCTATTGTAACGCCTTACCGTCTGGTTGTTCAAGTAGGTGCATAAACAAGCTTCAGTTAGTCCAGAATGCAGCAGCGAGAGTCCTCACTAGTATATCACTCACTCATCATCTATACCGCTTAATCCTGTATTCAGGGTCATGGGGGGCCTGGAGCCTATCCCAGAAGACTTGAGGCACATGGCAGGGTACACCCTGGACAGGGTGCCAATCCATCGCAGGGCACAGACACACACACATACATACACTCACTCTTTCACACACTACGGACAATTTGGGAACGCCAATTAGCCTAACCTACATGCAAACATGCAAACTCCATGCACACAGAGACGGGAATCGAGACTGGCCAGGGATCGAGCCCGGACCCTGGCGGTGCAAGGCGACAATGCTAACCACTACACCACCGTGCTGCCTACGAGTACATCACCCCTCTCTTATTCACACTCCCTGTGTATTTTCGATTTCGATCGGTTTTAAAATACTACTTTTGATGTATAAAGCATTAAATGGTCTTGTGCCACAGTATTTGAATGAACTGTTAGTGTCTTACGATCCGCAATGCCTACTTCGATCAAAGGATGCAGGCTGCTTGTCAGTACCCCGTATTAAGAAAACTACAGTAGGGGGCAGAGCTTTTTCTTTCAAAGTCCCAAAGTTATGGAATAGTCTTGCAATTAATGTTCGGGACTCAGACAAAGTCTCAGTGTTTAAGTCTAGGCTAAAAACCAAGATTAGCCAAGCATTTTTGTAAATAAATGTGCCTTAGATAAAGGAGCAGATCTTGTTTAGATGTTATGTTTAGATGCTGTCTTCCCCACTCTCATTGATCACTCAGGTTTGTTGACGGTGAAGTGATTGGTTGATTTACATCTCAGGGAGCCCTCATGTCTGTGTTTCCTTCTGGCTCTCCCTTATCAGTTATGCTGTCGTAGTTACTCCTGCCAGAGTCCCTGCTTGCACTCTGCACTAAATATACATTCACCTTATACAACAGTGACCATACCTAACTGCCTCTCTCCTCTTCTCTTTCTTCTCCTCTCTCTCCCTTTCTCTCTCTCTCTCTCTCTCTCTCTCCCTGTCACTTGACACTTGACGGTTCCACTTTTCCACAAAGACGGTCCTGGCCTTGGCTGATGCTGACAGCTGTTCTTTGAGGGGTCATGACTGCAGTTGCTTGATAGTTCAAGACTGGAGTTTCCTACAGTCTACCTGAGCCTCCAATAATGAACTGGAATCCATATTAACTTAAACACATCTCCCGTTATACTGAACATCCAGTCTCACACAGTATGATGCAGATCAATCCCTGCTATCCGTTTTCACCCAAATGAGGATGGGTCCCCTGTTGAGGCTGGTTCTTCTCTGGTTTCTCAGGGAGATTGTGTAAAGCTGCTTTGCGACAATGTCAATTGATAAAAGCGCTATACAAATAAAATTGAATTGAATTGAATTGAACAACCTTACATTACAAGTACAATATTTTTATGCAAGATGGAATGATCAGATATGTTCTTCTTTACACATGCACATGCAGTGAAACAAAAAGTTTTTTTTTTCATATTATCACATATAACTACACAAAAATCTGTAAACATATACACAGACACATCATTCAGGAATAAACATACCTTGATGTTGGTGGCTGGTGAGGGACTGTGTTAGAGACTGCATTAATATTGGATTGCTCCTTTGAGAATTATGAGATAAAAAAAGTTACATATTACAACTGTCCTGGCATGAGTTTCCGCTCCAGTAATTAAAAAAGGGTAAAAAAWTTTTTACAAGAACATTACATTAAGGCTACTGAGTTTGTGTGTAAGCCTTTACGCTTTTAACTATAGCGTATGCATATTTAATGTGCAATGTGTATCATAACACTAGAATTACTGAAAGTAGCACATAACGTACAGACAACAAATTTGTAAAGTGTCAATTTTTTTTCTCCAATTTTTTATACAAAACACTGTAATAGTATTAATAGTTCTAACATTTATTTTTCTTCTTGGCTAACTAACCTATCACCAGTAACTGTTTTAACAGTTTTTTTTAAACCTTCCCTCATGGAGCATGGTGATAAAATCTGAAAGAAAAAATATACTGTGACAAAGAATAACAATAAAGAATTAAAAATAAACGTAACAAATTTCTTTTGCTAACCTGACTGATTAAACCAGAGTCAGGACATTCACTCCAGGCTGCTTTTTGTTTTGCCTCTTTTGCAAACGTTTCCCATCCTTCAGGAAATGTTTTGGTATCTTTGATAACCTTGTGTGCAAATCTAACAAAAAGAAGATCATTAGTTAAACTGGATGTAGTCAGTATCTGCAGGTGCGCTCGGCTTTAGATGGTGTAGACTGATGACGAGGCAACAGAATAAAACAGAAAAGACAGTAAGAAATCTGTTCTAATACTGTACAAATGCTTACGACAAAATGTTGGCTAGATAAATYTATTCAACTAATATCACAGACCTARATCAGAGTWGTTAAAATACTACACCATACACTTCTCTTACCTGGTGTTGGAGGAGGATTGATTTAACTTGTCTTCCCTGCTGGCGTTTTCATCAGAGACCTTTCATAGGATATTTCTTTGATTTGTCAAAACCAGTCCAAACATTTTCAGTGTTTTTGAATATTAGTTCAAATATTTTATCTCTTACTTGCTCTTTTTCCTGTTTGGTAAGCATCTCGTTAACAAGTTTAGTTTAGTCTTAGATGACTTTTAATRAACCCCAGCTTTTTATAAGACTATTGCTATACATTATTTTTAAAGCTGTCAACATATATGTTTATAAGTGCAGTAAGWAAATTTAAAATAATTAAAATGTTCATACGGTATTTATCAATTCATCATTCGTCAAAGCGCTGAGGGCGTTCTTTGCAGCATTTTGSTTGGCTTCTTCCTTGGTYTGTCCAAGTCCACGATAGCTTTTACCATTCACCACCACTACGCTCACAGTAAACCTAGAAGACAATCAAACAGCATTAAAAAGTGGGAAAAGCTAAATATTTAAAACTGATATGCGAAATCTAAAGTATGAAAGTGTATTCAGATTGCTTTATACATATTTATATAGGACTATATACACACACACACACACACACACACACAAACACACGCCTATTTTTCCTTTGCACATCCGTGAGCAAATACGACTGGATGTAACATCTGTGCCGCCACAGCACGGGGAAATAAGATCTGGCTCACCGGATTACTGAGTCGACTCTTTACCCCCACCTAGTGTGTCTACGTATGTTTTGTCAGCACTTAATCACTAATGAAGAGCACCTGTGTAACCCCGTGTGTCTAACCCTATATATTCCGGCCGAACCCGTAGCAACCTGTCGGTTCACTTTCGTGCATGTGT
>QMIH01000772.1:117506-132104 GCA_003987875.1 Clarias batrachus | reverse complement strand
TTTTTTTTAGCACTTAGAGGTATGATAAAAAGCGGTGTTTTAGTGCTTGTGTGTTAGACATCGTTCCATTTATTTATTTATGCATTTATTGTAATGTTCAATGTTTATTTATTTATTTATTTATTTATGCTTCACATTTTTTTTCATGTTTCCTTTGTCACTCATGTATGAAAGTTCTGTCAGGGGAGATAGGGGTGATATTTAATAGAAGGTTTAGGAGCACAACGGGTGTAAGAAAAGTTTGGCCAGACAACTTTCAGTTGGAGATGGGGGTGATGTTTAGGAAACGATTTGTGTGTGTGTGTGTGTGTGTGTGTGTGTG
Organism: Clarias batrachus; assembly: GCA_003987875.1. NCBI lineage: Eukaryota > Metazoa > Chordata > Actinopteri > Siluriformes > Clariidae > Clarias > Clarias batrachus. The sequence goes on along the minus strand of QMIH01000772.1, from coordinate 131,782 downwards.
TGTGTGTGTGTGTTAAACACCTATGGGGGCTGAGCGCCCCTGTCTGAGGCAATAGTTGTTCTTGATGGTTTTGTCTTTGATTACAATATTTAAGTTACCACTGTTGAGCCCTTAAGCATAGCCTTAAACTCTATCTGATGCTGTGGGGGCATGGTATCCTGGCTGATCCCAGCTTCCTAACTGGAATATGTCCTTGTGCGTTGAGGGGCTATCAAAACTGAATCCTTAAACTCCTCAACACACTGAGTCGAAGGATCCGGCCGTTTCACTTCGCGAAACAGTAGATTAAGGCAAGGTTGAAAATTGGAAATGATATTAAATTGCTTTAGCTTTGTGCAGCAAGCTGTCTCAATGATGCCATCACATTAGAAGCTCATATACTGTAAGAGGTGGTTACCAATCTAGTACATAAATAACATTGAAAGAACTATATATCTAACTCAGTGGAGCCTAACTAACACATCAATTTTTGACATTTATTTTCTTATGTTTTCTAAAATAATAAATGTTCAATTCATTGTACTTTGTGCTCAACTCTAGTGACCTGTTTGACACTGTCAAACAGGTCACTAGATGGCTCTTATCGCTAGAGAGGAACCGTAACCTAGAGTAAAACCTCAAAGAGTCCAGGTGTTCCTCTTTAAGTCAGCCAAGTAAAACAAGTTAAGGCAAGTTTTGTGCCTCTTTGCCTCTTAATATTCCTCCAAATGAGAAGTAAATACCCTTGAGTAAGATATAAGAGTGTTGAGAAGCTGTGGTGGTAACGTGCAGTTAGTATTTTTTGCTGTAATGTGGTGAGAAAGATGTTTAGCTATTTAGCACTATTACGCTGGGCTAATCGACCTGTTACTAGTGAATACAGTAGCATATGGAGCCATAGCGAGGTTAAAACCATAGGGATTATTGCCATAATTACTGCCAGGAATGTTAAAGGGCCAATATACAGTACATATTGTTTTGCTTTAGAGCACTGCATTTTTGTATGTTTATGTGCTTGTTGAATATAKGTACTAAGGTAGTTGGCATGTGAAACATATCATTTGAAAAAATTTCTAGGTTATTTATTGTTTGAATTGCTTTGTTTACTTTGTTTCATCTGGAGAAAAATGTGTGTGCTGTAAAACTGCAAATGTGGAAAATTTCTTTTGTTTTTCTTATAATTTTGCTGGTTAAAAAGGAATATTTCGAAGAATATATTTTAAAGTGCATTTTAATATTTAATGYTCAAATTACTGATGTACAGACAGACTTTACACAGACTGGAGACTTTAAGCTGATGGTGAAAGTGCTGAGGTGAATGATGATGAGAAAGATTAAGAGCCACCTGATATAAAAGACAGTCGAGGCAATAGGTACTTTGTTATGCATTATTTTTCATCCACTCTCCTGAGAGAAAAGGTTTTTGTACTAGGTGTTAATTTTGTAGTTTATAATGGTTACAGATTTTTTTCTTAGTTTGTAAACACTTTATCACAGATAAAATTAATAAAAACATTTTGGGAGATATAAATGTGTTTCTGTATTATCAGCAATGATGAAAAGAGTCTAATTTAATTTCCCATTTCCAACCTTGCCATCATCAACTGGACCAACATTGGGCCAACYTAACTTTGGCCCCACCAATGAGCTAACGTTGGTCCAATTGACAAAATGACATTRGGCCAACCACTGATCCAACATTGGCCCAATGTATGGACTGCTGTTGGACCAGCGTTGGCCCTTCAGCAGTGTGCTATCTGCATAGGTATAAGCGTAGGTAAAACAGCTAGACCGATCTGTTGCTTCWACCATCAACTTTGGTTTCTTCCATTATTACTAATCACTCACACGGTCACCTCAGCTCTAGTATTAGAGAAGATTTTTTTTCTTTCTTTTTTTTAAAAACAACATTCCTATATTAAATGTGGATAAAAAATCAGATTTAGATAAAATCTGAAAGATATAAAAAAAAGACCATTAAAAGGGTCATAAACACTTTTTGGACATGGTCTTAGTCGTATAATTGAGACGAAATTTCCTCTTCTTCAAACCAATCTCTCTTACCTTTTGGTAATGCTCCTTTCTTCTTCTCTCTAAGTAAATTAAAACAAGTTCAACACTCCCCACTCATTTGAAGTGACTCAAGTTTTTGCCTATCACAAGCATTTATTTTTTTTTAGATAAACTGAACATAAATAAATAAATGGAACAATTTCTAACACACAAGCACCCCTAAGCCCTAAAAAAATCATAAAGGTCATACAAAAGGTAAAGGGAAAAAAAAGCATTAAAACTGTGAAAACAGTTGCGCAACAGAACAATGCTTCAAGAGATATAAAAGATTCAGATATTTTAACCTAACTCTGCTTTAAACTTCTCCATAACTTTAACCCTGACTTGTCTGGTGTGTTCCTTGGGCTTCATCATGCTGTTTGTTCACTAACGTCTTCTAACTAACCTCTGAGGGCTTCACAGATAAGCTGTATTCATATTGAAATTAAATTACACACAAACGAACTCTATTTTGATATAAACACACAGTATATAAATCTTTTTGTCAGACATTTATGTTGAGGCATGGGTCATCTCCCACATGTGTACTATATAATCTTATAAGGTTAAATCAACAAAATAGCAACACCACTAGGCCAAATTGTCCTTATCAAATTTATTCTTTGATGAMCATGTTGGATAAGGATGGGGATTTGAAACACCACACTTTCCACCAATGGGAGGGGGGAGAGAGAGAAAAGAAAATGCAAGAAACATATAACATATCTTCTCCTTTTGAGGCATAAACCTCTTCTCCATTCTTCACTGCTTTCAGAAYGTCACCAGCTTTTATACATGACATGATTTAACAGTACGGTAAAGGCATACTAAATGTTAAACCCCTAGAACACTTAATGCGCTGTTATTCCTAAAATGTCAAGATGACATCTCAAGCTCAGGTTGGCTGCTGGGCTTGGTCATCACGGACCCTATATATGTTATTAGACAAACATCTATACAGTATATACAAATTCTTCTTGGTGCTTAATGACAGTCATATATTAAATATATTCTTTTAAATTGCACTCGATCGGAAGAATAATAAACACAGTATTTCATAGACATACACCTACACATCAAGAGGCAACTCCCATAAAGAGACACTTTAACCTCATGATGATTAAAATTTTAAATTGACTGTAAAACTAGATTATAGAACACTGTTTTCAATTTGATTTAAGGCAACAAAGCTAAGTTTGCTAATCATCCAGTAATGATTGAATAACTATTTTTTAACTATTACATCGGAAGTCATGATTTGTAGTCTTGCTGAAACATTCAGGACAAGACGGAATAAACTGACTTGACTGAAATGAATTCACACAACCAAAATACTCTAAAACAGCTCAGCATATAGTTATTCAATATCGTTAAATTCCCACATGTAAGATATCTATATAATATTGTGTGAAATGTTAGTTTCCATTTAGTTCTGGGATATTATACTGCAGTGTGGGAGTGAAGTTCAGCCATCAGTATGTTCTGTTTTCTTTGCGTATTTTGTGCTCAGGAGAGGCTGCGGTGTCCGAGTGCTGTTCCAGCTCTGTCAGCAGGTCGCTGGCTTCTGATCGTTCCTCAGGTTTTTCACACAGCATTCGTTGAATTAGCTTGTGCTATTATTTAAAAATGTTCAGGTAAAAAAAGCATTAGAATGMTATGGACAAGTCTTAAGCATATATAAATTTACTKCATAAAATTAAAAGCAGTAGTAAAGTTTGGAGACAAAAMTTTTGTTTGTGTTCAAATGTATGCTCTATGTACATAAAGTTTCTTGCTTTCACATTCAGATGACACAAGTTCTTAGGTATTTTGGCGGCGGGGCTTTCTACATAAATTACATAACTACATAAATCTACATCTGTAGAAAGTTTACTCCTCTGAAGTTGCCAGCTCTTTCTTCAGTAGAACCATTCAAGACCATCACACTTTAAGCACGAGCTCACTTACTTCAAAATCAAAACGCGTGGAGAATTCTTCTGGAAACTTCTTACTCCGAATGTCATGCCATAGCTAAAAATGACACAAAGTTAAATGTTTTATAGCTTTATATTGTGATGGATCAAGATGGTAAGACATTTAAAATATTTTTTTGTAATTATCAACAGAAAACAAACTTTTAATGTAACAGTTAACGTAAAGTTTTTACCAACCCTTTGTCTTTCACTATGTGTTCCAAAGCGCCAGAGCAACACAAAGTAAATAAGGCCCACAGCATAAATATCCACCTTTCTGTCATAGACTCGTCCATGGATCTGAGGCGCATAAAAATAAAACAGTGTACATTACGGTTATAAAATTTTATTTAATAACTGTACAAAATACAAAATACTGTAACACCTGACAAACCTGTTCTGGGCTCATATAAGAACGAGTTCCAGCTCCTTTAGTGCGTTCCAGTAGTTTTCCATCATCATCCCTCTGTTCATTGGTAACAAGTCCAAAATCTCCCACCTTCACGCCTCCATCATGCCCAAACATTATGTTTACTGGCTGATTCAAATTAAGTAGAAACATGTGAGTTCCGTATACATTAGGATCAAAAGTAGTATTATGAATTACATATATATCTATTGCTTTTTTTCCAATACTAGAAAGATTTTATTTAGTGGAATGAAAGATAGCAGATCGTAGCAAAAACCAGCACTGCACACTGGATTTCTTTCATTGTTATCTTTGCTAGTGTTTTTTTTTKTTTTTAGTATGTGGCTCACCTTCAGGTCTCTGTGGTAGAGCATCTTTAAATGGACGTATTTCACTGCCTTCAAGACCTGCTTTATTATCTCGGTTGCCTCCCGCCTCYGTTCTGGGTATTTTTCAGGGTGATCATTCCTTTTGTCAATCCATTCACGTAGAGTTTCTCCTTCACAGAACTCCATCTGAATATAGAGGAATTCTGATGCACTTTCTGAGCTGGAAAACAAAGACATCGGCAAAATTACGTGGAATATGTACCTGACTATTTCTATTTCATCCACCTCAGATATCGAAAACATAATGATGAAGTAATAAAGGCAAATTACGATGAAGTGCTGCTGGATTCTGATGTTTCATCTCTGTACTCCGTGTTCTCCGTCCATGATGTGTGGTAACGCACTATGTTAGGATGATCAAGTTTGGACAAAGCTTTRACCTCTCTACAAGCTTTCCTAGAAAACATACAGGTTTTCATGTGGAGGACAACACATAAGTGAAATACAGTGCATATTAAGTCATGTCAAAGAGTAAAATGGTAGAAGCAGTAGAGTGATTAGGTAATGCGTACTCACTTAGTAAACTTTACTATCTTAACAGCAAAGATTGTATCTTCAAGCTTTCGTCTGGCCTTAAAAACACGACCAAAACCTCCTCTGCCAATTCTAGTTATTGAATCAAACTCCACCAAAAACCTAAAGGAAAGCAGAAATAAACTATGATTTAGTGTTTGAGCCTCAGAGCTTTTGCAGAGAAATAAAAATACTGAAATTACTTTTTTTTTTTTATCTGTACAAAAGACTACCAATTTATACATTTTATACAAACACATGAAAAGAATGATTAAAGAATATATATATATATATANATATAGATTTAATAACCCAGGATATAATCCTTCATATTTACTTTTATTTCAATTTTACTATGGACAAACTTACATGGCAAGTTCAATATATAGAAATATTTAATTTCATCCAGGAAGAAGTGATCAGATATGTTTCCTATTTATTCATTTATGAATCTGCCCAGCACATGCAGTGAAACAAATAGATTTTGTTTCATATTATCACACAACTACACAGATATCTAATTTAGGAATAACGTACCTTGATGTTGGCTGGTTAGAGACTGTGTGAGTCTTTGTTTGTCCATTAATGTTGGCTTGCTCCTTTGAGGATTATGAGGGGCAAAAAAACAAACAAAAACAGAAGTGAATATTTTAGAAAAATGGAATATTAAAATTGAGTTTCTGCTTCAATAACTTCAAAAACAGCCTAAATATTTTAGTATAATACCTTTTTATTGCTTATTGGTGAGTTCTGAAAGTTTGCAGCGATTCTAAAAGAGGAGACAAAACTTATTTTCATGCCACTGTATATATATTATTTTTTTATTTATCTGTCTATCTATGTTTTTTTGTTTACTCACTGATTTAACAGATGTGTCACTTACTGTATTCTTGGCTTGATATGTAAGGGCTGTGGGTCTGGTACCTAAAATCAATGTAACATAAAAAATTATTCTTATAAACAATATCTAATCACTATATAATCTCAGTATTTTATAATGTACATAATTTTTTTTWAAATCTTCCCACATGGGCAATTTCTGATAAATAAGTACCAAAAAWCTTYGGCTTTCTTTAAAAGTACAAACACATAGATRAAGAAAAGGGGGTAAAAAATGACAACAGTACAACAAAGTATACAAAAAATATACAAAGTATATTTTCTCTGCTTAACGTTCTAGGGTGCTTCTTATACCCCTGAAATTGACTGAATTTGTGCGTAGGCCGTTGCCCTTTTAAACATAGCRTTTACATATTTAAGATGGCCGCAGTGTGTATCCTAACACTAGAACTACTGGAAGTAGCACAGGAGGTACTTACAGATGGCGAATTTAGAAAGTCTTCTGACTTACTAGATACAGGAAAAAAAATACAAAATGCTGATATAGTAGTAATGGTTCTAACATTTCTTAAATAATTTTTCTTCTTGACTAACTACCCTATCACCAGTTGACATTACCTTTGGGAGGATGGAGATAAAATCTGAAAAAAAAAAAAAAAAAAAGTTTTGGCTAAGGATCCTAAATCCAAACTGAAAATGACCTTGACAAATCAGTTTTACTAACCTGGCTACTTAAACCAGAGTCAGAAAGTTCACTCAAAGCTAGCTGGGCTGCTTTTTGTTTTGCCTCTTTTGAAGTCTTTCCTCGTCCTTCTGGAAATTCTTTTTTATTTATAACCACCGTGTATGCAAATCTAGCAGGTAAAAAGATCATCAGTCAAACTGGATATATTCAAACACAGAAAAAAGATGCACTCAATAGACTAGATTACGAAAATACTCACTCAAGATCATGTGCAGGCCCTTTTTGCTCCACAGATTTAAAATCATATACTAGTTTAAATTTTTGGCAATAATGGTTAAGAAGCCCGATGAAGTTCTCGCTTGATGTTGTGCTCTCAGGATCTGCAGGTGTGCTCGGCCTTAGATGGTGCAGACCGATGACGAGGCAGAAGGATAAGACAGAAAGACAGTAAGGAATCTGTTCTAATACTGTAAAGTGTTTTTGAGAAAATGTTAGCTGATGTGTACATGATCTCTGTGAAAAAGCATATTGTGAGATGTGTACATGTTTTAAATCTGTTTAAGCAATATCACAGACCTAGTCGAGAGTAATTAAAATGCTACACCATAAATGTGACTTACCTGCTGTTGGAGAAGGATTGATTTAAACTTTCTTCCCCACTGGCGTTTTCATCAAGGACCTTTTATAGGATATTGATTTTATTTGTCAAAACAGCCCGAACATTTTCAATGGTTTTAAATATTAGTTCAAATCTTTTATCTCTTACTTGCTCTTTTTCCTGTCCGTTAATTGTTTCATAAACAAGTTTAGCTGCTGCTTCCTTGGCCTCTTTCTTGTTCTTTCCAGTAGCTTCAGGGAATTCTTTATCATCACAGACGTACTGACAAGTATAAGAACACATTCTAAACAGAACAAAAAAAAAATTACATTTTAAATCTCCTGGTGTTTAGTTATTGAACAATGAACATCCTTAATCATTTGATACTTACTGGATGCTAGAGCCTGTCCTCATCTTTGTATTTTCCACAGGTTTGAATTGTAACCTTGTCTTATGAGAGTACTCATTCAGCCAGCAGGTGAAGTTGGGTTGAGTTAGAGAAAGGAAACTGGCAGAAGAGGTCGAATTAGTTTCCTGCAGAAAAGCATTAAGCCATGTCAGGTTTATTTACAATCCAGTATCATTCCCTACACACAAAGTACTGTACATCAGGCAGGATGTAGGAACAGAGTGAAATATAATAGTCTAATACTGGAAAAGGTCTAAAGAATAAGGCAGGTAAACCAGTCGCAGTCAAATGCGAACACTGGGCCTAAAAGAGACACATATTCATGGCCTGGCGCCCTGCATACCCACATTCACCACCTCAGTCACTGGTAGAGGGTGAATTTTAACATAACGTTTTTGAGACAAGGACAGAAATCTCACAGGAAGTAAAAATCTGACTTTTCATCAGCCTGATACATTGAAAGTTTTTCAAGTGCGTCCTACGCATTTCACACATTCATTTATTTTTAAAAACATTGTTTTCCTTTATGTGTGTCCTCTGTGAAGCATTCCCACASGAACTAAAGTACAGCTGGTACTAACACAACATAACTACAGCTCTTATCTTCCGAGGACGTTGTGGTGACTTAAAACCACCATAGTGTTCTTTTAGGCTGATGAAATGTAACAGTGTTTTTGATTGGTAGGTCAAATTATTCATTTTTGTTCAATTTCCTAAGGTTATCATCACGAAACCAAAAAAAGAAATTGAAAGCTAACACAAATCAGTGAACAATCACCTCAGTTTTTGACAAAGTGATGAAAATTATAGTTTTTTGGATACATTTTCATCGACTTCATCGACTAAAACTGTCTTGCTTAGGACCCACGGTGCTATGTCTTCACAAAATCTTGCATAAAATGCAAAAGAAAAAAAAAACACTGGCTTTCCACTGACTTAAACAAGTTTTGAATGGTACGCTTAACTTAGATGGCGTCTGGAACAGTTCGGTTCGTTTGTATGACAAAAATGCTTTGTATGACGATGCAAATTTCTTGCAAAATTTAAATTMTTAAGGTGAAAAGTCGTAATATATAATGTGTAATATAAATATAATATGATATAAATATGAATATGTAAACATTTATTTAATATGATTAGTATTCCAAGATGAATTCTCAAATCAGGAGTTGTTGATTAATCTTCTGTAACATCAGCTCATTTGTTTATTGTGGGAACCACTGTTTTTTTTTTTTTTTTGACAAAAAACAATCTTTAAAAGTATTCACACCCCTCAGAACTAACATTTTGATTTGAAAATTATCACTGCTGGTATAACAATTTTTGGTGTGTTCTCTAAAGTCTTAGATGAACCCCAGCCTTTTCTAAGACTATTGCTATACGTATTTTTAAAGGTGTCAACATAAATTATTACAAGTGTAATGGGAAAAGAAAAATATATTAACAAAAACATGCTCATACGGTATTAATCGAATCGTCGTTTTCCAAAGCGCTGAGGGCATTCTTTGCAGCATTTTGCTTGGCTTCTTTCTTGTTTGGTCCAAATCCAACAGGATAGCTTTTACCATTTATCACTGCCTGCATAGTAAACCTAGAAGACAATTAAACAGCCTAACATCAGAAAAGCTGAATATTTTAAACTAGTATGAGAACCCAAAATGTATTCAGATTGTTCCAAACATTTATTATCATATAGCACCATCCATCCATTTGGRAACCTCTGTAGTCAAACTAGGGACCACGGACACCAATGTGACCACTGTATTCATTCCCATTTTTACGACCGTGGTAGGACCTTCGGTCAACATTCACACGCTACGGGAACGCCAGTTAGACTAATCTRCATGTCTTTGGACTGTGGGAGGAAACTGGAGTACCAGAAGGAAACCCATCAAGCACGGGGAGAACATGCAAACTCCACACACATATATTCTATCTCGGATATATTCCCACATTGGATTCTGTATCTGAGGTGGGATTCGAACAGACACCCTGGAGGTGCAAGGTGAATGTAAAAGATTACATTATTTATGAAATGGGAATTTCACAAATAACGTTCTGTGGTGCTTCTCTGTGGTCTACGGATCACATTCAGACCACCGAGAAGCACCACAGAACGCCACAGGAAGTATTTCCTTACTGTCGCTATCAAACTTTACAACTCCTCCCCCTTCTGTATGGAGGAGAGCTAAACTAATGATCGCAGCCTAGAAACAATGGGTGCACTAGCCTTACCCGCAATTTGCCTGGGTTCCTCAATATCATGTGCAATATAATTTAACAATTTTATGTGCCATATTGTTTAGCAAAATCATGTAGCAATGTCAATTAACAATATCATACGTAGTATCATGTAGCAATATCATGTGCCATATTACTCGTCACTGTTTCTACATCAGAATCTGGTTTCTGCTACTCTATTGCTACCGGTTGGCTGCATTCTATTTTCGTCTATATTGTGTCTGGTTTGTGGATTTATTATTTTAGTCTATTTATTTTATTTTATTTATTACATTCATTGCATATCTTTGCTTTTGGAGCACAAGAATTTCCTCGTGGATTAATAGAGTTTTATCTTATCTTATTTCATGCACACGCAGAATAGGTTTCAGAAACAGACTTACGTTTTCAAGTGCTCTTGGCCATCAGTGTTCACGAGATCATAAGATACAGACCAGTTTTTTTTCTGAGCAAATTCATTAAGAGAACTGACATAAGTCTTTAGTCCGGCGTCCATTTGGAAGGTATTAAATAACTCCAGACTGCTGAAACAGAAAACACACACACGACTACAGGTAGTGTTTGAGCTATTTAAAACTATATACTCAGAAAGACACTGAGCGCTCCAACAGAACCTACTTCGGGCCACGTAAAAACAACCAGTTGTTCTCTTTTCCCCAAAACTCTTGTGTATTGCTTTCGATTTTGAGTAAGTTTCGATTGCCAGATCCCGGACCGGCCCGCGGGTGACCAATCGGATGTCACGCACTGGCTCGTTGAGGGATGACGCAAACGCGTAGAAACCGGAAACCGTGATTTCTGTTTTAAAACTGCAGAGTTGCAGTCCATTCCGTAGTGTACTTCACAGGGAGCTTCCTACTCGGTTAAGGAAACTTCGACAGCAGAACACCTTGCAACGTCACCAGCGCAAACGTCACTTCCTCCGTGCGTTACCATGGTAACATAAGCACTTACTTCGGATGCCTGTCGTTGCTGCTGCTTTGGAAAATTCACACTACGGAAATTAAATATTGAATATTCATTGAAACCTGAAAATGGATAGCATAATAAAMAATATACTATTTAAACATGTTATTTAACTGATTTAAATTCAGTTTCCTTTATTAATTTACAAGATGTATGTAGAATTTTTTTTATTCTACATAGTTTTTTTTATTAATTTATCATTTTAGTGATTGTGTCTTATTAATAATTATGATGTCGTCCTTGATAATAATGATAATAAATACAGTATATAAATTATTTTTTCGAGCACCGTTTTTTTCACGCTCCAGCATGTTACCAGCATATTACCATAATTTTTACCATAAATGTTTGTTTTTCATAAATTTTTATTTTTACTATTTAATTGTACAAAACATCTTGTTCAAATCACAACATGCTTTTGTTCCTTAAATTATTTAATTGATTTAATCTGTGAATATGCACTATATACTATTAGCATAGTTTTTCTTGTGATGTAACTGCCATTATTGATTGCATATATTCGTATTTATTACTACCTTGAATACTAGGGCTAGAAATCAGCAGGGACCAACTGATAATATATTATTATTATTATTATTATTAATATATTATATATTATTATGCTATTATTTGTATTGCAATTCTGTTACCCACATCTGTTATCCATTTCATCACGTAAAATATATGACTCTCTTCTGTGGGTCACATGAGGGCATCAATGATGGTGCGACTACTAACAACTTTAGAAGAAATATAATTCTTCACATTGCTGCTATAATTCAATTAGAGTTTTTAAAAAATAGTGTAGATACCAACTGTTAAAACACAMAAAAAAAAATCACAATTCGGAACTGAATCTTTTTTTTTGCCCCCATCTCTATTAAATGATAATGAAGTTTGTAAAACATCCAGGTAATGCACTGGACTGAAAATCTGAACTGAAAACCATTTGATTGCTGTGCTGAGTATACAGTAGTTAACCGTCCAAGCAATATTTGGTCAGGGAATCTATCTGGAATGTGTTTGAGGGGAAAAAAAGAAGAAGAAAAAAAAAACAGCCAATCATTGTCGGACAGGTGTATTACACTTTATTACACTTATTTTTGATAAACTGAACCTAATAGTGCTGATGTAACTACTGTGATGAATGTAGTAATCGTACATGTACAAAGTGCACCTTTTATAGCAGGTGCTCTTCTGATAAAACAGTCRGTGWGTCTATGTGTGGCCGAGAGAARTCATTTGTGTGGTGTAAAATATGAAGTATGAAATGAAGTAATAAAAAAWATATAGTACAAAGATAATAGTTCTCTTGCATGCCCTATTAGGTTGCTTTAAAAAAACAAACAAACAAAAAACAGCCCGTGCCAATCACCAATACATTACCAAATAACACACTGACTCATGTTTCTGGAAGGTTCTTCCTTAGCATACAGGCTCTGACACTGCGGTTCTGGACTCCCACATGTCCTGACTTGCACATTTGAGTGTTTTTCCTACTTCAACATATCCAAGGTTGTTAATTAGCTGAATAGTTTAATCAGGTGTGTCGGGGGCAGAAAAAAAACACAAAGGTTTTTTAATCATAAGCGGGACAGTGAATTATGTTTTAGTGTGGTGGTATGTAGAAAATCAGATTAGCAGGCATCTTCCTGAGGTAGTGTGACGGCAAAGGTCGCGAATGAACATGAGTCTTATAGTGATCCGATTCTTTTGAATTTCATTTGAGATGGGGGTAAAAAAAAAMCATTCAGTTATGAATCGTGTACTCAGAACACAGCCGTTCTCTGTCAAGTTGAATTTGGAGATTGCAGAGGCATTATGTTGTTTGTTTAGAAATAATAATGACAGAGATAGGTGCTGCTTAGTAAAAAATAACTTTTTTGATTAATTTAATTTGAAGTCAAATGTTAAACGTTTACTATAGTAACAAAATCAGGAGGGAAACGTGATATTAAATTTATAAAAATCATGATACTTACAGACTCATATTTTAATTAAACCGCCACTGAGATATTGTGATAATATTGTATTGGGAGGTGACTGGTGAGCTACATCCCTATTGCTTAGGCGGCAAATTATCTAATTTCTTTTCTTGGCTCTTGGCTTGGTCCCTAATATACAAACACAACTTTTCTCCACACAGATATTTTATAAGGATAATAAGTATATCCTATACAAGAATAAATCATTTTAACTGGTTCAAAAATAACTTTCTTTTAGTTGGACAGTTGTTTAACATACATRACAGACTTTATAATTGTTTTAATTTTTACAGAAATACAATATTCCTATATCTGCTAATGAATGTTGTTCCTAATGCCATACCCTCTGGGGTGACTTTACTGTTACAAGGCTCTACATTTCCTTGGCCATGCTCTTATTCTTTGAAACTAACTAACTTTCATTCTGTTTTAAATATTCATTTGGATTTTTTGGCTACTCAAAAGAGAAGGTGGGAAAATATTGCATAATTAATTTGTCATTTGTTTATTGCTAGCTAAATATCATATCCATAAACAAAAAAATCCTGCTGTTAAACCCTTTCCCCTGTATTTAAAAACAATCTAAACAGATATACAGAAACTCTACACGACTCTGTTAATCCTAAAGCAACGAAAACTGTTTCCCTGTATTCTTTGTGTCTTCTTAAGTTGTAAAAAAATCCATTTTGTGATTGGTTTATTATTGTGATTGGGTGTTGAGAGAAAGAACCGACTCCCTCTGGGCACAAACGACACTTCGCGAAGGGCTGCGCGTTTTATCGCGAGATCTGACCTTGAATCTCGCGCTTGTTCCCTTTGTACAGGGATTTACGTAAATCGTTTACAGCACCGTGACTGTGCAGTTTACGCTCCCGTTAAATACAGGTAGACGGAGAAAGCACAAGGAAAAGGCGTTGGAACCATGGAGATTTTAGACATCCTCCCTGCGAATTTCGGCTACGTGATCCTGACCTACTTCTACAGCTGGGTCATGCTGACTTACCTCGGCGTTAACGTCGGGCGCGCGCGGAAGAAGTATGACGTGAAGGTAAACTTAACTTCTGGCTATCAGTCGTGCACGTGTTAAAACTTATCATAAAACTGTGCCCTATAGCTTTTTCCTTCTCGTTTTTATTTATTTATTYATGCTTTAGCGATATCATGCAAAACTAACGCGTGCACCTGGGCATGCACCGTTTGTTTACATGTCAGTTGAACATTGGGTCATCACCCTAACGACTTTTTACACATTTTAAAC
>QMIH01000772.1:53877-107702 GCA_003987875.1 Clarias batrachus | reverse complement strand
TATATATATATATCTACTATATATAAATACTCCCTATATGCACACACATATCAGTATAATTGATGATTGAATAGCTATGTGGCCTGACTCCATTAATCACCTCCTTGGGGTTTTTGCGCAGTTCTTTACAGGATGGTGGATCATAATCGACGCAGCCATAATGTACCCCAAAGAGGATGAGTTTCATCACGCGTACCACACCTGCGGAGTCATCGCCACTATAGCGTTCCTCATGTAAGGCCTGCTTTTTAATGCGTCGAAAATTCATTTGCATGTGTGTGTTTATAAAGAAGAATGCTAACGTCATTTTCGTGTTTCATGCCTGATTTAGGATCAATGCGGTGTCAAACGGCCAGGTGCGAGGTGACAGTTACAGCGAAGGCTGCATGGGACARACAGGTGTGTACATCTGAAGTAACACCARGACAAGAGTTCTTGTTTCAAAGCTAACGTGTACAGTAGCCAATCCCGAACAGGGGCGGAGAGGATATAAACAGCTTGAGCTGCATGAGCAGACAAACCAGTCTGGCTGGATTTCCACCGGGAGTGTGTATGAGCTGGGCAGACTGTCAGCTGAGATTGTTAGTGTTTGGAGACTGTATTGTGCACATGGCTGAGCGTGCAGGATTGTAGAAATGCAGGTCTTATTTGGATCATCAACATTTCCTCAGGGCACTTTTAACACAGCAAGGGGTTAATCTTTAAATGGTTTAATATCTTACACATTTTAAATAAATCAAGTGCATTAAGGGCAAAAAAAAAAGATTTTCAGGAGAGTTTTAAATGTAGGTAGAGTTTTAAACGCCTCCAGTGCAAAGTGCAGAAGTGTTAAGCTTTAAATGTAAAGCAACAACTTTCAGTACATTCAGTTTTGTTTTATTAGTTTTTTGGGGGGGCTGAAAATTGGTCTGTTGCAAAGTATTTTAAAAACGTTTTTTGACTGGAAAAAGTAATGTACAGAAATCAAATAAGTTTTTTATTATTTTTTTATTACCCCTCAATAATGTTATAAAATCATAAAGTCATAAAATAAAATAAACRGCTTTATACAATCTTCAACACTGCACACTAAAATTAAACGGTTCTTCTAATCTGTTGTTCTTATTGAACAACAATATATTAGATATGGTTTATCTAAAAACAATCATAATTAAAAATATTTTGCCTTGTTCTTGTGCTTCGTGTACACTGCCACCGAGCATGTCCAGTGTTTTCCGTAATTTCATTTTTGTCTCACAAAGATACAGTGTTGGAAATGGAAGCAGGGTTTTCAGGATATTACGCCATGATTTTAATCCAGAGTGTCAGCAGAATTGAAATTGCTTCAAACACACTTTTAAGGCTGGATCTATTACACAGAGCGGGCTTGGAGCACGAGAATCAMATGTACTGACGTGCAGACAGAAGCTGCTTCGATCATTTTTCGAAATAAAACRCTCTGCAGTCTCCAATAGTCAATAAAATGTAAATAAAATAAAAAATATAGATTTTTCATTCTTTCTGTCCGTCCCGGTACCGGTCCGCGAGCCGGTGGTTGGAGACCACTGCTGTAGAGAATAAGTGAGTGAGACATGCATTTAAACAAACTTCACCTCTAGCTTTGTCTTTTACCCCAATTCTCTTTGAAGTTCTAAAAGAAAGTGCATAATCATCATACTCCTGGGAATGTCCTAAAACTAAAAACTTCTTCTTCTTCAACCAAAAAAAAGGCAAATAAACGGCTTCCTACCACATCATCAGTTAGATGTTTTTTTTCTTCCTTTTTTTTTTCTAATCGTTATTATGTAGTGTAACGTTCAAAAGTGTTAAGCTCTAAATGAAAAGCATCCACTTTTTTTTTTTTTCTGGAGGAAAAAGTAGTGTGCAGAAATCTTTTTTTTTTTCTTTTTCAATAACAATAACGTCATGCAATCATAAATTCCTAAAATAWAATAAACATCTTTATTCAATCTTTGTATAAAATGAAGGCGGCACGGTGGTGTAGTGGTTAGCACTGTCGCCTTGCACCGCCAGGGTTCGGGTTCGATCCCCGGCCAGGCTCGATTCCCGTCTTTGTGTGCATGGAGTTTGCATGTTCTCCTCGTGCTTGGTGGGTTTCCTCCGGGTACTCCGGTTTCCTCCCACAGTCGAAAGACATGTAGGTTAGACTAATTAACGTTCCCAAATTGTCTGTAGTGTGTAAATGTATGTCTGTGTGCCCTGCGATGGATTGGCACCCTGTCCAGGGTGTACCCTGCCATGTGCCCTAAGTCTCCTGGGATAGGCTCCAGGCTCCCCATGACCCTGAATACAGGATTAAGTGGTATAGATGATGAGTGAGTGAGTGTATAAAATGACACTGTTCTTCAACTATGTTGTTCTTATTGAAAAATAAAATGGTTTATTTAAAACAATCATAATTTAAAAATGAATTAAAACCGGTTTGCCTTGTTCATGATTCGTGCACACTGGCATCGAGCTGAACATTTCCCACATCTTTGAAAATAATTTTTATAAACTCGTTATTTCTAATCGCTTATTATTCGGCCTAGATGAAGTGGACCGTCTGCCATTTTAAGTCTGWGAATGAGCTGTTACTATAGCAACAGGCGTGTTAATGTAAACCTGTGTAATATTATATAAAATATATATATATAGAAATCTGCCACATGTGGAAAAGACAATTTCTGTGTTGTAAGGGTGTAATACCGTCTTGTGTGTCGTGTTATTTTGCAGGTGCGAGAGTGTGGCTGTTCATCGGCTTCATGCTGGCCTTCGGCTCTCTCATTGCTTCCATGTGGATTCTTTTCGGAGGTTTTGTAGTGCCTGGTAAGATTTGGTCTTTTTTCATATTTTTTTATTTTTATACTGTACTCCTAGACGAGACCAACAACATCCATAGACCAGTGACGTACAGTACTTGGACCTGAAGACATGAAATCATTGTTTTAAATAGGCTGTGTTTCACTCATCATTTAAATAGCACTACTTGGATTACAGATTAGACTCMTCTTGAATAGCAGCATAGGGACTAATGAGCTTGGATATTAACGAATATTAGTTGTCTAAAGACCTGAGGTGAGACTGGTGTGAACACAGGAAGGATTTAATGCTCCACAAATGAGTGTAGGACAAGGAACTAGAGCAAGTCATGTGATAAACAGTTCTCAGGTTTTTTTTTTTTTTTGTGAAACTGTGAGGCTTGGTTATGTAGTGTGCACGTTCCTGCGGCGACAAGACGAACATGTTGCAAGAAACAAATGTCACACAGTGTGAGGAGAAAACCGTGTCGACTGAATAACTGTTAAGTTTTAAGAAAATGAAAGAAAAACATTGTATTGTCACATATTGTATATAATGATCAGTGCTTTAATCAGTTTTTTAAAAATGTTTTAATGTTAATTTCTTGCTCTCTTGGTTAACAGCGAAGCCAGTAGTATACCCTGGGATTGCAGTTTTCTTCCAGAATGCCTTCATCTTCTTTGGGTATGATGTAAAATCAGTAATCTTATCACTTAAACAGAGTATTTGCATAATGACACCCATAGAAATCCATCCAATTAACTCTGTAATTTCTATTTAATAGTATGAAATTTTATACAGAAATAGTTTTTTTTTTTGTATTTTAATCTTTTCAAACCTTTTTTTWAAATTTATTTATTTATGTATAGATACACTGCGTGCAATTACAGGAARTCCCTGACTTACAAATAAGTTTCGCTCTGGGAGCGTGTACTTAAGTCTGATTTGTCCTTAAGTCTGGCAAAGTGACGGCACCTTTGATATACAGTGTAAAGCATACCAGTCTGAATCCTCAACAACTTTGACTAAATCTGTCCCCTTTCCCCACACTGCATCATGTGGCCAAAAATGAAAATCGTAAAGGAAATGAATCTCACAGTGCAACGTAAGCGTTAACTCTGTGCCTTCTGAATCGCAAGGGGAATCCCAGACATCAGTTTTGTCCCAGAGCTGTTTTCCACTTTCTTGGACTGTTCTTTCAGTTTCTTTCTTTGTTGAGGATTTTATGAAATTAGGATTATTCTCCATTTGGACAGYTTTACAGGGACAGACATTTTGTATCAACGTGCTCCCAAACTGCTTCATTGAAACCGGTGAGACTGACTCATTTCTCCCGCACCCCCAAACACACGCACACATACAGTATACAGACTTTGGACATATTATACATTCTCTGACAAACTGAAAATATTGTTTATAATTGTAAATATTGATTTCTGGTGCACTGCAGTGTTTCTTTTTTGTACAATACACATGAGCTACTTCTGTGCTTGAACCGGAAGTAGAACCGTGGTCCGTTCGTATCTGCGGAAATTCGTAATTTAAATGTTTGTAAGTCGGGGACTACCCGTATGACCACTTGTATTCTTCAGTAATTTGCTATACCATAAAAGCAACACTGTGACTAACTTTAGTGTATCATTTTATATATTTTACACTATTTTTTAAAGCTGCGTATGTGTTTGTTTTTGTTTTTATTGTAGGGGTCTGGTGTTCAAGTTTGGACGCACAGAGGACCTGTGGCAGTGAAATCCCTCTTCTCATGACCATCATGCATCCCAAGTCTGTCTGTACTGTTTCTCTTCTCTCTACAATTTTTTTTCTCTTTCATATTCACACACACGCCGCCACCCCCCTCCTTTTCCTGTGCGACTACCAGACATGTGTCTAGACCAACAGTGAGGAGTTGCTGCTGTACAAACCAAGCGTGACACATCTACTGTAACCTCAGAATTTAGGAAGTATTTCAGCTGGAGAGAGAGAGAGAGAGACAGGGAACACTGATGTAGCGGACGTGTCCGTTTAATGACACGCTGCACTCCTGTTACTCACGTTGCACTGCTCTTTTACCTCATTTTTAGCTTTAGTTGTTCTTTCAGATTCACAGTTAGTGTGTGTGGATGTGTGAGATACAGCCTGGGAAAATCTTTCAAACTGGTAAGATTTAGACATTTTACTATAGCGCTATATATACAGGTCTGAAAACTACTTTTTTTTTTTCCTGAACATGTGGCGTACATAGAAGAACACTTTAAAGCAAGATTTAAAGATCCCCAGTGAACCCTGCTCAACCTTCCTCAACATTTATAAGCTACTGACGAATCTGTAAAAAAAAATTTAAAAAAACACTTCATTCTTGTTGATATGAATGGGGAAAATTCTCTGATTGATTTCATCCACTTATTTCTGTCCTGTCTATTAAAGTCTCTTTATTTAATCTATCTATTTAAACCTTTTTATTTTTTTTCTTTGAAATAAGCCATGCCTTCAAGGCTTTCCCAATTCACCAGTGGTATTTACTCCAGTCGGACTCCTTCACTGGTTTCACTGGAATATTTAAGAAATAGTTTACCTGCGAGTGGGAAGCTCACCTGCTTTTCGAAATACKATGTGAAAACTAGTTTAACAACATCCTCTTTTTTTCTACTTGTATCACTTAATAAGAATTGAGCGCAAACCTTCACTTAATCAATGTCATCAAAACAAAGTGATTTTTATGAAGAGTAACATTTACCATTGAGTTCTACAGTATGTCTCTATTTTTTGTTGTTGTTACAAGCATCGTGTTAAATTCACTGTTTTCTTTTTGTAAAAAAATAAGTTTTTAGTTATATGCTCTTGTAACAGATAACCAGCTTTGCAAATCCCTTTTTTTTGTTATTGATATTCTGTACCTCGTGTTCATTTTGTACGCATTCAGCTTTACATTTGCACTGTATTTATGTAACACGGCTGCTGTATAGCAAAGACATTGTAAATGCAAGCACAAAAAAAAGAAAAGAAAAATGCAGCCCGTCCCTCATTGAAGCATTTGTTAATTCAAAACACTAGAAGAATGTATATTCTCATTTAGTCTAACAGTTTTTATTTCCCTTTTTTTTTTTTGCAACTGTATTTGTTGAAAGAAATAAAATGACAATTTCCGCACAACATGTTCAGGTAGATATTTATTTTTTAAGGAAATATACTGATGATTTCAAATTCATGATATTTTCCATTTTTTTCCACATACATTTTTCCACATGCACTCAGTCATTTGAAGTAATCTGAAACTGTTGAAGGATTACGGTGCCATAAAATAAAAACAAGGAATTTTTTTTAGAACATATCTAAAGAAATCTAGAATAAACATTTCCACAACAAATGTGGAATGTTTAAGAACAAATGTGTAAAAAAAAATAATTTAGCTTTTGTAATTATTTTTTTTCCTTAAATATATTCAGATAGTAGTCAAGTATATTAAATCTAAAATAAATTATGTATATTCATTAATATTAAAACTACAGGACAATAGAAACTGTTCGGAATCAGCACTAACGTCCTGAAGAAGGTCAAAGATATTTATTAATATGTGTAATAAGTAATATTTATTAATGTGTCACTAAATGCAACTTTATTTATTTAGAGGATTGATTACTTGAGTTAGGGATTGGATTAGGACTTCATAAATCGTTAAGTTCATAATCATAAAGTTTAGCCAATAAAAAGGGTATATAATGTAAGCTTTTCTAAACTAGATTTCAATAAATGGCCAGGTTATCGAGATATTTAATTAATTCATTCTAAATTGTATTTTGTATTGCATATTTTTTGGCCTGTAATGTGGGTAAATATGAAATTACTAAAACTAAATAATCGGCAAGAACTACATATAATTTTATTGATGACAGAAGTTTCATAACACTGACAAATTGCCTGGAAAATATAAGCCACATCGAAAATGTATTTTATATATAATTATACAATATACACAGTGCTGTGCAAAAGTCTTTAGCCACTCCTCATTTCTTTCGTATTTAATTATGTCGATTAAATTAAAGAAATGTTAACTAATGTTTTAATGTGACAGGCTGCAAAGTGCCTTAAGATACCATTTTAAACTGGTTGTTTATGTATCAACCTCAGCAGCGACCTCATTTTCCCTCTCATCTGTTCCAACCACTTCAGCATCAGCAGTACACTAATCACTGGCCTGATCATCTGTCATCATCTGCACCTGTTTCTCACTGGWTCATACCTAAAGTTAGTGTTTTTTTTATGCTTGAATGATTTATAGGTCACTGTGTGGCTTAAAAAACAAACTAAAAAGACATTTCTCTGAAACTGCTCAGGTACAGAGACTGGACTTAGAATGAGCACCAAAACATCCTTCAGGAAGCCTGGAGAACTATTCCTCAAGGTTAGAAATACCAGAAAGTCTGACTCTTTGGAAACAAAACATGAATGAATGATGGATGACTCGAGACTTTGCACAGTCCTGTACATATAAGTAACAAAATAAAGCAACTTGAATCTAATGTGATAAGAACCATGACCTCCATCACAGGTCAGTTTCGGTCGTCTCTGGTTACCTGCCAGCATTTCTGTGTGTATTTTCATTAAAAAAAAATAAAAAATCAAAGCATGCACACAACTCAAAATCATTCACAAATACCCAGAAAAGCCACACATAAGTCCTCATGTTGTTACTTCCTGAGGGTCTTCAATGTTGTTCTCACTTGTGCACCAGTAGATGTGGGAACTGCAAAAAGAAAGACGAATGGAAAAATAGGCTAAAGATTGTGAATGTTGAGTTGAGGTCAATTTTATGGTAATGTTCCAACAAAAATACACACATATACAAGATATATACTGGGTATTTTCTGTAGCTGAATCTCAAGTATTCTACACTTTTTTGGTAGAGTGTGTAGGAATCTATTTGAGAAAAATGGAAGAGTTTCCTTGAGAGAAACTGCACACACACACACACACACACACACCTCCCAAAAGGCCTGGTCATCGTAGCACTTCCTGTCCTGCTGAGGTTTCCAGAATCTCCATTTTAAAATCAGTCCTGTAAATTGTATTAAAAATTGGGGAAACAATCTATCATTATACTGAAGTCTGATAGAGTTAAACTAGCGAAGCTATATGCATTAAATACCAAAACTTGTATTAAAGTCTAATTGAATACTGAAATATAGTCAGGAATTCAAATTAAATACTGCATTATAGTAATGAATTCAAACCAAACACTAAATTATAATAGTAAATTCTAATAAATGTTAAAATATATACCAAATTCTATTTATAGTAAATAGTGAAATAGAATATTGAAGTCTAATTAGATACTGAATTAGAGTAATGAATCATGATTGAATACTAAAATCTAATACTAACTTATAGGGAAACATTGAATTATAGTGCTGTACAAATACAAAAATTTTGCCATGAATTCAAAGAACATACTGAGTTATAATAGTATCGTAGTAAAAATTATTGAGTACTAGTGGTGAATTCTCAGAAAATACTAAATTATAGTAGTGAATTTTAATAGAATACTGAAATATAGTATTAAATTTGAATGAAATAATACCAAATTATTTTAATGAAATAATAATATGGAATTAATATGAATTAACACTGAATTATTAATTATGCTAAATTAATAATTATACTGAATTAACACTGATCCTTTATACTGAATTCTAATCAAATACTAAGTTAGAATACTGAATAATAAACACTGAATTATGACCTAATACTAAATAATAAACATTAAATTGTAATAATGATTATCATCTACTACTGAATTGAAGTACTGAACTATAATCATCCATTGAATTATAATACCCAATTCTAATCAAAATGGTTTATAGTAATTACAATTAAATACTGAAATGCAGCTCGATTATAAGTGAATACTGAAGCATAGCCTTTTATTATAGCCTTTTATTAACTGTTAATAAAAACTAACCTGTGATTATACCCATGACCAGACTCATACAGACAGTGATGAGCAAAAAACAGATTTGATGCACTGCGTACCGGACAGCACTAAAAAGACAAAATAAAGAAAATATATTAAAACAGAAAATTAAATAATAGTTTTAACATTAACAACTATATACTGTAAATATATGTGTGTATATAAATTTCGCTTTTTGTTTAGTGATTTATTTTCTACATTCTCAACAGTATTGGGGATTTCAAAACTATGAAGTAACACATATGGAATTAGGTAATTATGTAACAATAACAACAACAACAACAACAACAGTCAGTTGTTATTTTAAGACACGGAGTTCATTCTGGAATTGTTCTTGCAAGAACAGTATTGTCGAGTGCATTTGGAAAAGCCATCAAGCATCATGATGAGGAGAAGATCATTTAGAGTTACCAGCCTCAGAAATCACCAATTAACAAACAGCACTACAGATAAGAGCCGTTATGAAGGCTTTAGAGATCATAAGTAACAGATACATCCCAATACTTTTCAAAGGAGATTATTGCATATTTTGGACGCCTTCAGCATCGTTTTGCAATGTAAATTTTTTTTTTTAAATCAGGAACGACATGGAGTTAGAAAGTGATCCTAAACTTTTAAACGGTACTGTATATTTCTTGATTTAGATAGGAAATCTTTTACATTGTGCTGTTGTTTATGTTGATCAGTCGCCATGTGAGTTCAGCAAACCATCCCAGAATTCCCGGCACTGCGTGAACACTCAGGACGCCACCGGTATCGTGGCAATCAAAGGCAAATAGCATATGGTCCTGAAGGACAGAGATATGAATAACACACCAGATCAGGGTTATCATCATTAGAACAAAAGTACTAAAGGTAATCTGAATCATATTCGTGAATTCTGTTCAAATACTAAAATTAGTAGTAGTGAATTCTAATCAAATACAAAATTATAGTCTTCAATTCTAATCAAACATTGATTTCTAGTACTAAATTCGAATCAAAACAATCACTAAAGTAATAATACTTAAAACTTAAACTGTTTTGAATAATAAATTCTAATAATTGTATGTCAATAATGGATTGATACAATACAGTGCAGTCTACAGTAGCATTTATTTAAAGTATTAAAATCTAGTTTTAYAAATCTAGAATTATAGTACTGAATCCTAAATATGGATTGTAGTGGTGAATTCTAATTATATACTGTATTATATAACTGAATCTTTATCAAAAACTCAATAATAATGAACAGTGAACTCAGGAAATACTAAATTATAGTGCTAAATTCTAATCAAACACAAAATTGTAGTGCTGAATTTTAATCTAATACTAAACTTTAGTACTGAATACTAATTAGATATTGTAATGTGTTATTGCACCTTAATACAGTTCTGAAAAATATATTACTAAATTATAATAAAATTCTCAATTTTAACATTGAATGTTAATAAAACATTGAATTGTAGAAGTGAAACTACTATAATTTGGTGTTTAATATTAAATGTAATTAAATAAGGCAGAGTACGGAATCTTAACAGAATATATTAAGTACCGAATTCTCAACTAACACTGAATTATAGTACTGAATTCTAATCTAATACTAAATTCTGGTATTGAATTCTAACTAAAGATTCAAACGTTTTGTGCTCTTGAATCTTAGTTTTGTTCTGAAACGTACTATTTGGTATTTGGTTAAATTCTAGTATTATAATACTGGATTGAGTATTAATCAAGTATTGCATTGTAGTAGTGAATTCCTATTAAATACGAAATAATATATTTCATTCAAATTAAATAATATATTTTTCTTATACAGAATAAAAGTGAACTCTCAACTAATACTAAAATAAAGTACTGAGTTCAAAAACAGATTTGCAGCAGTGAATTCTAACATAATAGTAAATTATAGTAATAAATCTTGAATTTTTGAATCTTGTACTATTGAATGTTAAGCGATTTCCGTAAATAATTATAGTAGTGAAAGCTAATCAAACATTTAGTTATGTTACTGATTTTTTTTATTAAAAACTTAATTATAGCATTTAAGTATTTAAGTATGATTAGTTGCTAAATCATTGTACAATACAGAATAATAGAATGTATAAAACTGTATAATTATAAAACTAAATCAAAGCTATATACAGTATAAAGTATCTATATTTCAATGCACAATGTAATTTATAGGACTATTCCTCTTTATTTCAGTGTACAATTACAAGTAACTACTGTATAGTATAAACCATGTTATCAGTTCATGATTGTATACACTACCTTCATATATCGCAATCCCAGCRTCGACAACAGTGTGGCACACAGGCCGATCAACATGACAAACCAAAGAGGAGGAAGAGGTGAATTCACTACGGCTCCGACTGCGATGCCGCCGGCCAGCATGGAGCTCTGAACGTGCACCTTTGGGTCAAACCACCAAATCGCTGATTATTTATTCATCACATTCATTTAAAAAAAAATKAATAAAAAAACTGTCTAGGTGACAATGCTCTATATGGACAGTAACTACATCGCACTTTCCTTGTAAGATTCAACTGCTCTATCTATGAAATGTACTGTATATTGGACAATGAATGAGTACAGTATTTTAAATTGAGGTACGGTATAGTACGGATTCGGTAAATATTTACAAAAGCCAAAAAATGAGTGCAATTAATTTATTTGTGACGTTACATTCCACAATAGAGATAAATGCCTCACGTCGAGCTTTAGAAATTTGCAATTTTTCATTATTGTGGTAGTTGTCCAGCAAGACCATCAAGCCTCTCAACCTTTCCCATCATTCCCATCTCCTWTGTCATTGCGTCACCAGCAGCTAATCACAGAGTCACGATRCTCTACAAACAGAAACCTAGCAGTGTCCCAACTTAAACACCGGTCCTAGCAGTGAAAGAATTATACAGATTTAGAATTTAACCTACAAATTCCTTTGATTCCTTTGATGTAGGATTGTTCTCTGATAAAAAATGACATTCAGTTCTTTTTTTTCTGTACAAAAACAGTGGCTAAAGATAGATAGATAGACAGATGAATTGTTTGATTGATTGATTAATTGATTGATTGATTGATTGATTGAAGGAAATTTCAGATATCTAGCAGCAATAGAGACAGTAACTCATGTTGTAGATGTGATTGCACACTTTATATCTAACAATATAACGTCAATATGCACAAAGCGGACTGACCAAAAGTTACTATTCCAAGGCTAAGAACCAAAAAAACCTACAAGATACTGTATATATATAAGAAGCATGTAAACAAAAGGCTGATTAAAAAAACAAAAAAGGATATGTTGAGCGACATTTCCTCCTATCAATATGGATGGATTGATTACTTCAGAAACTTGAACACATTGGCGATGAGTTTGCACTGACTCACCAGGTTGATCTTGCCTTTCGAGCTGGACATCACAGAGACGACCATTGCMGTGACGGCGCTGACAGCCAGAGACAGATACGTGGTGCACATCACCCTGATATCCTTCTTCATCGCTGAGTTAAAACTGGGCCAGAACATCCACAGGAACAAAGTCCCTGAGAGAAAAGGATTTTTTTTGTGTGTTTTGTTTTAATTAGACATCCTCTTTAATTAAATGATGTGAAGCATAATTATCGCTTTCCTCACTGTGGATAGTGGTGCGGGAAAATCAAGCAGGGTTCGGGTTATTTAAGCAGATTAGGTGTCGTATTCACTCACCGAACATGGCAAAGAGGCCTGTCCTCCTGCTGATCTTCTCTTTCTCGTGCCTGGGCTGCATCTCGCTACGGAAAAGCAAGCGTGATGTCATGACCCCAAAAAGAGCGCCRAAGATGTTGATGAACACRATGCTGCACAGCCGGTGGGCCCCGCTCTGTGGGGGAAGCTGATTAAAAAATAAATATAATCAAAAATAAAAGTTTGCACCTACAACAAATGAATGATTATTGCTGTTGTCCAAATTTAGCAATTATCAGTTTGATTTAAAAAAATGATCAATTAAGAGATTTTAAGCAGTTATGCTATAAATAGTTGCTGATTAAAATCCTGATCAGCCATAACATTATGACCACCCTGAATACTGGGTATTGAATATTACTATTTATATTACTATTACTGAATATACATATTGAATATGAGGCATGATGTTATGGCTGATCAGCGTATAGCATAAGTATACAGTATCTATAGCAGAACCTCACATGGAACAGTGAGTTTATGAGCCACTGGTTTAGCACAAACCCTGTGACCTCTATCAGAGCAAAGATCAGAAGTTGGACCGAGTTGGTTTTTCCATGGATGGCTCCCATAGCCACGAGGGTTGACGCTGCACACAGCTCGGCATCTACCAAACTGAAARAGAAATAAGTGCTGAATGTGGTGTGATAATGAGGGTGTGTAATGTAATGTGGCTACAATATATACGTGGATACAATAATTGATACAGGTAAGGAATTAAACACTTGGGGTGTGCTGTTATGGAGAGAGTGTTGTGATGCGGTATTTAGTGAAGTTTATGGTTTTGATTACCTATTGAAGTGGATATAGATGGTCCAGCCGGACCTGTGAAACGTCAGGAAGCCGTTTAGGATGGTGGCCCACTGCACGGCCAGGGCGGCAACCAGCAAGCTGAACGCCACGCTGCTAAAAGCATAGCGCACCAGGAATGTAGCCAGGAAGCCAAAACCCAGAAAGACCATCACATGGATATCCTGGAATTCTGTATGAAAAATATATATTATTTTAAATATAGTTGCAAGCAGCGATAAGTGGGCCCAAGCACCCATGTCACCGCCGCCTGGACGCACCAGAAGGACAGACGGCACAGGGGCACATGCATTTAAAGGGGACATACTAATACTATTATGACATAATTTTAGAATAGGGGGAAAAGGAATTTTAAACGACACAATAAATATGTAATGTTTTTTTTCTGTAATTGTAATGTAATTGTAATGTAATTGTCTGTTTTAGATCAATAAATATTAACATATTTTTTGCATTTTTTAAATATCAGAATCACATGTCAGAATATCAGAAGACACAGAGCCTTTTTCCGTGACATCATGGGAAAATCAAGAGAAATGAACCAAGACATCATGAAAAGAATTGTGAACGTCTACAAGTGGAGCTCATCCTTCGGTGCAATTCCCAGGTGCCTGAAGGTCCCAGAGAGGAAAGTTTTTTGGTGCGAAATGTGCAAATCTACCCGAAGACAACAGTGAAAGACCTTGTGAAGATGCTGGCTGAAACTGGTCATAAAGACAGTCATTTATCCACAGTAAACGAGTCCTGTACCACCATGAGCTGAAAGGTTACTCTGGGAGGAGTTTACTTTTTTTTTACTTTAAAGTAAAAAAAAAAGCCAGACTACAGTTTGCAACTACAAAAAGCCTTGTTCTGGAGACATTTCTTCAGAACAAGGTTGTTTTGTAGATGTTTTTGAAACAAAAGTTGAACTGTTCGGCCATAACGATAAACGGTATATTTGGAGGAAAAAGGGTGAAGTATGGGGGGTAGTATAATGTTGTGGGGCTGGTGCACTTCACAAAATTGATCATCATGAGAAAAGAAAATTATGTGGATATTGAAGCAAGATCTGAAGACATCAGCCCGGGAGTTAAAGCTTGGGTGCAAATGGGTCTTCCAAATGGACATAGACCTCAAGCCTCCAAAATTTCTACCTCCAAACTAGTTACAAAGTGGCCAACAAAGGACAACAAAGTCGAGGTATTGGAGCGGCCATCACAAAGCCCTGATCTCAATTTGTGGGCGGAACTGAAAAGGCAAATGTGAGCAAGAAGRCCTACAGACCTGACCCAGTTACACCAGTTCTGTCATGAGGAGTGGGCCAAAGTTCCAGCAAACTATTGTAGAAAGCTCATGGTAGGATACCAGAAACGTTTGGCCCAAGTGAAACAGTTTAGGGTTTGACTGATGTTAAGTAATAAAAAAAAAATCCATAAAATCTTCCCTTGCTCGATTCTGACAATTAACAAATAAAAAAAAATATGTTAATATTTCTTGATCTAAAACAGAAAAAGTTTACTCTGATTTAATCTTTGACAGTAAAGAAAAAAAAAGTTTTGTGTTTTTTTTTTTTAAGTGTATGCAAATATCTGTTTTTAACTGTACTTACGACAACACATGAAGCATTTTTTTATAGTGTCCTTTGACTTGAATACTCTCAACCTACGTTAATGTCAACGTGCAGTTTGTCTACATATCAAAATATAATTCAAATGCTTCACTTCTACACCTTTGTTTCAAACTGCCCTGTAACTTAGTTTTGGAAAGGAATAGGTCCACYTTTATTAAAATGGTACACCATCTGTCTCCTTAAGTAACCTGCATCTTATAAACTGATTAGACTGGAACAGTGCAAGAGTAAGCCCAATGATGTCTGAAAAATGTCTTCAATATATTTCTGTTTTACTCAATACTTTACAAACTCAAATGACATGATATGTGGGGTTTGGAGGGGTGAAGGTGTCGCCCTTGCTTATTACATTCCTCTTATCTCCCGAACCCAGTGGTGTATGCTTTCCCCACCCCAACGGCACAGCAACCCTACACACATTTACAATGAATGCTTGGACAGAAATAAGTTTATATTACTTATATATCGTTTTAACATGATATTAGGGCACCTCAGATACCTTTTACACTGCAAAAAAAAAGAGATAAAGAAGAGCAGAGGCAAATCTTTGTAAAATGCCTTGCTAAAGAAAAAAAACAATATATAATATACAATATGTTTAGAATTGATGATACAAAATAGTACAGATATATGGCGGTTTAATATATACATATGTATATATATGACAAGGCCCAAATGCACACTCAAACATCATCAATTATTTATTTTTTTGCCTAATCTACTTACTTGCATATGAAGCAATGAACTCTTCTTGTTTTTTCTTGCCATAGTCCCCAATTTCCACAAAAAAGGCAAAAATGACAATAAATGTGATTTGCAGAAGAAGAGCCACAGGTGGAAACCGGGCTCGAAGACTGGGAGCGTATTTTGGAGCCATGAGAGCGCATTCACAGCTCTGTTATTTCCTGCATGTCTTATGCTATCTATGCTTAGAACTTCGTCAAGCAGCACTAATCAGGGTGTGGAAGCTCATGAACAAGAGTCCTTAACGTCAGCGGTCTTAAACAGGTGCCGTGCAATAGTGAAGGCTACTTGGGTTATGTAACTGACAGTTATTTACTTACTTTGCAATGATTAAAACCATCAACTTATATTCACAGAACCTCAAAATAAGCTTGCTTGAAAGGAAAATGTTTAAGATTGTTAATAAGGAAAGTTCTTATTATAATGTTTCAAAATTAAAAGTAAGGAGACAAATCTTCTTCATTAGCAATACAGATATATAGGAGACCACAGATTAACATACTTTCAAGTTATGTGACAACAGCTCAAGGTGATTAAATTCCAATTACAGGTGAGCATACAACGTCATCATCAGTACCTTTTATATATATATGTCTAATTATGATTTACACCTGTCTGAAAAAAAATATAGCTCTGACCATCTGTGAGTTACAGTAATTAATTGTGCGTCRGCCATATTGTTTATAAATCTCTAATCATGCACTCCTGAGTAGTTTGTGGATCATTTGAAAAAGGTCATGTGGTTGATGAGTCCAGATTTCCCCTGTTCCAGAGTGATGGGGCATCAGTGTTAGAAGAGAGGTGGATGAAGAGATAGACCCATCATTCGTAGTGCCCACTGTGTGGAGGCAGTGTTATGATCTAGGGTTGCTTCTGTTGGTCAAGTCTAGGCTCAGCACCATTATGTGCCCAAAAAATGAGGTCAGCTGATGACCTGACAGTTTTTCCGCCAATGGAAAGGCTTGGCGCAGCAGTCCAACTTACTCATCATTAATACAAGATCTTGGAGAGAAATTAATGTGACTCTGGRATAGAATAAATAATGTGACATTACATAAGCTTATTGAAATGATGCTGCAGCCGCAATGAGGGCTAAAGGCAGTTTAACAAAAAAAAGTTTTTTCTTTTCGGCCAGACGGTGTTCAGTATATTATTTAAATTATCACAACGTTGAAGGCAATTTTAGGGAAGGTAAAAAAGAATTAGGAAAATATTAACGAAAACAATACGATACAATTCTAGAGCCTTTTATGCTTGCATGCAAAATTATTTGTTATTTGTCGATAATTCTCTTTTTTTTTGTAGATTATTGTGTTCGATGTCTAAATATCTAAAGTATATAATTCCTTAAGTCCCCTTTGCTAGTTATTGTTTAAATTTATAAGATATTGTTTATAATGCTATGTACTTTTTATTTTATTATAATAGTTTATCTGGTGCTAGGTCTAGGACATTGGTGGCTCATTGCCTGCCATGTGGGTCGATTCCCACTCAATTGTCAAACCCCAGTCACTGGATGCAGTGCCGGTCTCAAGCCCGGATAAAAATAAGAGAGTTGCGTTAGAAAGGGTATCCTGCGTAAAACCTGTTTGTGTGTGTGTTTGTGTTCTGTTTTGCCAACCCCTTGATGGGAGCAGCAGAAAGACAACAACCTGCTAGGTGGCACTGTGGTTTGGTGGTTAGCACTATGCCCTTAGGTC
Source organism: Clarias batrachus (assembly GCA_003987875.1). Lineage (NCBI taxonomy): Eukaryota > Metazoa > Chordata > Actinopteri > Siluriformes > Clariidae > Clarias > Clarias batrachus. Next base: position 90,379 of record QMIH01000772.1, on the reverse strand, counting down.
AGTGTGCATGGAGTTTGCGTGTTCTCCCTGTGCTTAGTGGGTTTCCTTCAGGTACTCTGGTTTCCTCCCACAGTAATTGCCATTTCCAAATTTACTGTAGTGTGTGAATGAGTGTGTTTTATGTGTGTGTGCTCTAAGACAGATTGGCACTCTGTTCAAGGTGTACCACGTATAAAGCGTTATAGATGATGAGTGAGGTTATCTGCTATATTTATTGATAGAAAGACTATAAATAAAAATGAAATAGATAAAAATCTAATCATATTTTTTTATTTGTTTGTAATCAGTATTCAGGTTGGGTATCATTATTGTTGATATTTAAATGCTGCAATTTTTCCTTTGTGTGAAATATTTCTATTGTTGCAACAGTTTTACGCCAAAAGCGTAAGTAGAGACACATTTCCTAAGCAAATTACGCAACCGGTGACTCGCTAACTTAATTGGACAGCCTAACCACAAGACCCACCCCTGCTACTATCTGATTGGCTAGCTGTCACTACCTGATTTGTCCACAAGGAAAAGGATTGGTGGAGCGAGAAGAAGGTTGTCTCTAAGGTTGTCACTAAGATATATGTTATGTTAAAAAAAAAAACCCAAGGCACTGCTTATATTAGCCAGCTTTTGCTATCAATCAATCAATGTGATCGCGAACTCTGCGCGAGCGCTGGGCGAGCTCAGAGGTGATTGGCTGGCGCGGCTGTCTGTCATCGGGCTCGCGCGTGTGTCGCGAGGAGAAAAAGAGGAGGGTCTTCGAGCGAGGCTTTTTATTTATTTCTTTGTTTCGAGTCGGATTGAAAAAACAAAACAAAAAATAATAATAGTAATAACAGTAACAAAAACAGCGATAGCTGGCTGGCTAACCCTAGCTAGCTATATTATTTTAACGGGATTTCAATGTTGTAACGCTCGGTATTAAACCGCCCGAGCGAAGGGAAGGAGGATGAAGCGGCGCAATGCGGACTGCAGCAAACTCCGGCGGCCGTTAAAACGGAACCGAATCACCGAGGGCATTTACGGCAGGTACGCGGGTTAACTAACCCTCACCCTAACCATTCTGCTTTGGTGTCATTTCTATCCCTCACTGCTAAACTCTCTGTACATTCATTTAGCGCCTTTACCACTGGCTTGCTAACATTGTTTGGCTAAGTCATTCTAAGCTAGCTTTCCTCATACCCGTATTCGGATAAACCCCGCCTTCTTGCACGGGATTGGTTAACCTTGCACTCCACCTCAGAGTTACGTTGAATAGGCTTGCCGTCGTCTAATCAGAGGGGTAATATAATATAAGGGGGCGGGGTTGTCAGAAAGTGGGTGGGTTTAAAAAAAAAACGAGCTATTTTTTTTTTACTTAGCGTCTGGTAGGCAGGGCCAGGCCCTCATTCTTCATTCCTTATACTTTAAACCTCATCATCATTATCATCATACAACGTGTACGAATTTTATAATGTTGTCTATAAACGGTTGGTGTTATTAGAGGACAGATATGAATCCAGAACGGGAATGAATCCATGTCAGATTCTGGCTGGTGCTTCCTGTATGTGTATGTGTGTGTATATGTGTATATTTGTAATATAAATGGACAAAAGTATTTGACCACACCAGCAATGACATTCTRTCCGAAACACTTATACTTCAATATAGACCTGGTCMCCCTTGTGCAACTATAACAGCTTCCACTCTCCTTGGAAGGATATCAACAAGATTTTGGAATGTTTTTGGGAGAATTCGTGTCCATTCATTCTGTAGAGCATTGAGGTCGGGCTCTGATGTTGGACGAGCAGGTGCCAGGATCACAAGTTCTGTTCCAGTTCATCCTAAAGGTGCTTGATGGAGTTGACATCAGGGCTCTGTGTTCAGTCAAGTTATTCCACATCAAACCATGTCTTTATAGTCCTTACTTTGTGCACTGGGGCTTAAACTTAAGCCTTTATTTGTCACATATACATTACACAGTGAAATTCATTCTTCGCATATCCCAGATAACTGSGGTCAGAGCGCAGGGTCAGCCACAATACAGCGCCCCTGGAGCAGACAAGGTTAAGGGCCTTGCTCAAGGGCCCAACAGTGGCAACCTAGTGGATCTGGGGCTTGAATCGCCGATCTTCCRATCAGTGACTCAGTGCCTTAACCTTCTGAGCTACCAGTCATGTTGATATAAAACTGTTGTAACAAAGTTTTAACATTATTCACAATGTCTTGATATAGTGAAGCATTAAGATAACACTGGGGATAAYGGGTCTCTCTGATGCACATGAATTCAATAATTAACAGATTGGGCCTAATATTTTGTCTGTATAGTGAGGTGAAAGTTTTATTTGAGACCGCTATAATGCTGATAAAATTAACTGGGAGCAGATGATATGGGAGGGTTTCTTAAAGCAGTGGTTTGCTTCTCCTTGATTTGTCCTACACAGATCTGCTTAATGAGAATTTTTCCAAACTTAATAATTCCATTTATATTATTTATATTATCTGGTATCTTTTATAAACACACATGTTTTGAACATAGATCAGTGTGAGGGATTTCTTAAATAAAACAATTGCATTTCAAATATTTAAAGATTTCCAATATATTATATATTTAATATTTTGATTATGGGGATTAGTGAAATGAGTGTAGTGTGGTAAATAATTTTAAGTCTTAATTACAACATAATGGTATGAAAGGACCTCGATATGAAGAAAGTTGGTGAAAATAATAMATTTCTATATTTAAGAATATAAAAATCAATAAATTAAGCTAGGCGGCAAAAAAAAACCAACAAAAAATAAACGGATGAACTAAAACTAATCTAACRATTCAATTCTGATCAAGGAAAGTGAACAAACCAGTAAAACAAGCTCTTCACTGGTGACCGATTTAACATTTGTTGAATGTTTAATATCTTTATCAGGATAGAAATAAATCAAAATCACTTTCACTTCTCTTTTTTTTTGCCTGCATCCCTTTCATTCATTCATTTGGAGTATTATAACTTTCACTTCTATTTTTCACTCTTTACCCTGATCGCATTTCCTCTCGTCTGTCTGTGGACACGACCTTTTATGAAGGGTTGTGGGTGTTGTAAATGCAAAATAGCCGTGTCTACCATGCACTTATTTATCTATTCATTTTGCGGTTTGCGGTTTAGAAACTTTTTAAAATAAATACATTGGGTTACACAAATGTTTCCACACCATGTCACTACAATGCCACCCYGGGCACACCAGGGGTACTGAATTAAAATTTAAGAAGGTCCGGTCAATACAATTTTCTTCGAGTTGAGGTCCGAATTTCATGCTTGCGTTAGGATGCAGGTCTTTGTATTTGCAGTCATTGAGAGTCTATAAAAAATAAGCTGTTTAAAATTTCCACAGTATTTTAATAATGATTGTTAATTATCTGTAACTGCGTTAAACACGTGGACAGTTTGAACTTTGATGTTTGATGTATACTTCCTTCTATTTGTATGGATCACAAGCTACAATCTTTAATCAATCTTTAGTGAATCTTCACTTGCCCACTGCTAGGTTGTAAATGAATGCGTAAACTCTCTGGTTGCTCTGTCACACCGGCTCTCAGTTTGGGCATTTTACACGCCCTCACCTCAGACTTCTGTGGATACGTTTGCTCTAACGATCCGAGTTTTATCGCATGGCAACGCTTCACATTGCTGCACTTTATTAACTCCATGGTTTTGACACATATGAAACAAACTGGTTGTAAACTTCCTGAAAGAAGAATAAACAAATATTGACCCGTCCATTCGTCTTGGACGGTTCAGTTTACATAGTCTACTTTTCTTTTGCTTGGAGTAAGCCATGGTGTGTTGGGCTTAGGTTTCTGTTTCTTCTGCACGCTCTGTCTATACACAGTAAACTATTGTGTTTGACTGTTGAGTGGCGAGTATAGCCACGCCCACCTTGGGAGGGGGGGCATACAACGCAGCTTTTAGGTTAGACTTATTATTTTCGACACAAAATTGTTTTTTGAAAAAAAATATATTTAATGCATATATGTTATTTATATATCGTGATCTTGTATCGTGTGGTCCCTGGTGAGTCTCGGGTCTCCCTCATCGTGCTGCCTTCAGATGTTCATGAGCCTGACATTATGCCTCAGTGCTTAATAACATCTGCATGTGATTACTGTTGCATTGGGGCTTTAATTATCCTCATCAAACATGCGTGTAAGAACATGCGCGTGTGTGTGTGGGTGGCCTGGGGCTCTCGTTAGACGCTTCCTTTTTTTTTTTACTTTTCTTTTTTTTTTTCTCATTACCACACTGAAACACTTTTAGTTGAATCTGGTGGTGTAGTTGTGTTTCCCCTGGTGTATTAGCGTGTAGACGGAGCGCGTTTTATTTTCGTTCCAGTCCAGGGTTAGATTTTCATGACCAAACCGCACGCAAGCCATAATTTATTTTCTCGATTAATTTATTCGGACCCTGTCGATCCSCTTTGACCGGTTGTCTAAGACATGACCTGTACGTTTCTTACAAACTCAGAACATCGCGTGAAAATTTTCCCTTTTCATTTCAGTTCTCTCCATGTGATTAGTATGACCATGAGTTTAGTATGAAACCTTTTAAGCATGTTAAAGCGCTCCGAGTCCAAATGGAAGTCGGTGGACTTYTATGTGATTTCTATRCGCTTTCACCGCCAACGGCTTCTAATCCACATGTCTTCAAAAACGCGCTGTGAGCGATGAAAGCTCAGTGAGGGAGCACATCTCTCTCTCACACCTCATTAATTAGTTTCACACCTTTAATGCTTGTTTTAGCACATAATCTTTAAAATATTTCATTTCTTTGCCACTTCTGACTACAAATAGCTGTTTATTAGTAGCATAGTTCATTCACAGCATTTCTGGATTTTTTTCGGCTTTCTGGGATACACTTACCACGGACATCTGCCAAAATAAATTAAAGAGTTTTGCGAAATCTTGCGCTAAAATCCTGATCCGAGCCGATGTTTCCAACTCGTTCTCAGGGACCAAAATCCCATATCTAAGCTTTTTTTTTTTGTTGTTTTTTTTGGGGTGGGTTTCCATGCAAAACTCAGACACGCTGTTTGCAAATGCACAACAAAAATAATAATAATAATAATAATAATAATAATAATAGTAGTGCTAATAGCAATGCTGATAACCTTACCGCTGCCTGGCAGTTTATGGAAAGCATTTAGCATTACTAAACGCGACATGCAAAAAGACACATCGCTCAAATGAAGAACGGAAACTAAGTGTTGAAAAGCAGATTTTTTTTATTTTCTTAACGCCATTCATGTAGTTTGTGAACAATTAATTATTTTCCAGCTGCTTGTTATTTCAACGTGCGACTGACACAATTAAATTTAGCATGGAGATATAACCACACACACTTTTTAAAAATTTTATTTTGGTTTTTAAACCAAATAAATTTCCTCACCACATCTGTTAAACCTGATTTCCCAAACGTCAGCTACCTGTACGGTTTTAGTCAAGGTCTCTGCCTGACCTGTGTGTGTGAAAGCCACCGGGTATAAACATCCAGAGAACTTTTTAATAGTTTTAATTTTGTCTCCATGGTCGATAAAGGTTACATTCTCGATTGATGTGGAATAATATTATTATTATTATTAAGAACAATACACAAGTATGTCAGTGTTCTAAGTCTGTAAGTCACTGAGCATAAACACCACGCCTGGACAGTCTGCACATGTGTATACAGCGTTTAATGTGAGTTTTAGACCTGCGCCTGTGTACAGTGTGCAAATTAAACATGACACGATGTGGTGTTCAGGGAAAATAATTACCCGCTGCGGCATTCCTGTTCCCGGATTATTTCCATACAAGAGTGTTTCATTGCTTTTATACACCAGCAGCTTGTCAGTTGTGTTCATTTGTATTAATCTGTTTATGCTTACATTTAATGCAGAACTTGAACAAAGCATGTGACGTTAATTAACCAGAGGGTCTGTGGAGTTCATCGGTTGGTTAAATAGTTCAAAATAGGCTTTAAATGCCTTTTTTATTGTTTTAGACAAGCCGTAGACTTTTGTTTTATTTAGTTATTCGTTTGTTTTAGTTAATCTATATCGCTAAAATCGCGTGCGTTCTCTCACTAACGTAGCTGAGCTTTCGCAAGGTTTGTCCAACTTCAATGAGTTCGATAAACACCCGATAATTCAGCGTGATAACCAAATTAAAGGAGCCGTGAGCGATTCTGATCTGGTTCACTTTGCGGTGAGTTCAGCGAAATATCTCTATGCTGGACGCAAGCTGTGTATTATAGTTTTTATATTAATTACTATTGTTCAGCTAATCCGGTTGTTGGGGTCCTTCACTTGACGGTGTGCATTGATGAATTTTTAACGAGGGCGGAGCTTCTGAGGGAGCACTGAGCACTTTTTGTCTGTTTTTATATATATATATATATTTATATATACTTGCTTATTACGAATGAAATATGTGACTGTTCCATTAACATCAGCGCACACTAATGTCTGTAATAATGACTGAGTGAATGTGAAGAGCAGGTGCGATTGATGAACTAGTATTGACATGAAAATGTTTTCAATTTGGCACTTTATATGTCATAAATATTAGAGTATGTAYTTATTTAATTGTATGTCACAGCCAGGATGTGTGCAGGATGGATACTGCAAAGTCCTCAACTTTATCTCTAATCGATAGAAAAAGTGCTGACTCCGGAGGCTCCTTCCACTACCATGTCATGTACTCATCTTCCTTTTTCTTTTCAAGGGGTGAAATGGTCTTCCCATAATGCATTATGAGTATAGGATGGGAGGAACCAGGTTAGATCTAGCTCTACCTAATGTATCAGTATCAAGAGGTACATGTGTTATTTCCTTCCTGATTACTGGTGATCTGGGTAAAATAAAACCGGCGAGCGTCCTGTACATCCAGTTTCATCGGGTTATTTTTGTTTTGTATACAAACCTGAATCATCATAATGTATTGCTCGATTTCTGAAAACTCATCAGGCTGGCTTTGAGAGGAGTGTTGTATAGTGTGGTTTATCATCATGCATCATCTCTTAGCTCATGGTTTACCACGGCAGCCTCACAGCTGAGCTCTGTCGTGTTGCACGGACATCATAGCCAATGAGAATTGAGCTTTTTGCTACTAGCTTCTGTACACCGCTGTTTGTGCTAATAGTATGCATAAACCTAAAACTTCAGTTCCGAGCAACAAAGATAAATCGAGGAGAGGGGAAATTTGGTCAGTTGCGTGTCGAATTCTTTTGCGTGGCAATAAATGTGATGCCAGACTGACTCCAAATTATTTTTTCATTTTTATTTATTTTTCATTTGAATACATCTGTTTGCGTTAGAGGTGGTGAAGCGTCAGCATTCCTCTGTAATCCTCCAGGTGGTGCGCTCTAAACTATTCACACATTTGCAGTAGGGATATGCAATTAATTAAATCGCAGTTATAATTTTCGCTTCTGACTGTTACAAAATCAAGTTGATACTAGGGCTGCAACAACTAATCGATAAAATCGATAATGAAATTTGTTGTTATCGATTAGTTGGACTGCTCACATTACTGACGAGCGCGACCACATGATGCACAAATACACAGATACACAGCCGCTCGCGCAATGGAGGTTACAGAAGTGTCTGCAGGAAAAAGCCTATGGCGTTATATTCCTGCCACAATTCTGAGCGCGCGGTTTGACATTTTGAGAGCAGACAAAGCACTCTATGCGCGTGCAATGTCTCCCCTGCTCGCTTAATATGTTCTTTGCGCACGCGCGACTTCTCGATTCTGTGCGCGCGCGACTCTGCCTTTACGCGCAAGCAACATTTATTTTTCTGTGTGCGCTCGACTCTGCCTGCACGCTCGCTCAATTTTGTCCAGTGTTACAAAACTGCCACAARAYCAGCCAATCACAGACTTCCACACACKRSTTCTGATTGGCTGTTCCTTCTCTATCAGCTGGCAATATCTGCAATTATTGTTAAAATGCTGTATTTTGCATACACAAATGTTGTTTATTTATTTTTAGAAAGAGACAAGTCAGCATAAGTGAGAATCCTCCATGCACTCCACAACAAGCAGCCACTATAATAGATGCCATCCAATATAATAAAAGTACAACAATTGTTTTGCTTTATTTATTTATTTATATATATTTTGGATATTTAGAGAAGTTTTACTGTTCAAAAAAAGCTTTGTCTTTAATTTAAGGTTTAAAATATCAAAATTAAAGATCATTAAACTCCTATATGTGGCTTTTGCATTTTTTTAAGTTTAGTTTTATACATAACTAATACCCTAATTTATGGTTTTATATAGTTATAAGCAAAACATCAAATTAAAGAAGCGTTTAGTTTTTATCCGATTAATCGATTAATAAAAATAAAAAAAACAATCGCCCAACTAATCGATTATTAAAATAATCGTTAGTTGCAGCCCTAGTTGATACAGATAAACGATTATTGTGCTACACCCCTCGTTCGCTGTAACATTCTCATTTTTGTGTTCGAAGCCCATCACATCCTTTTACTTAACAGCAGTGCGCTCTCGCCCAGGCTGTTGCGTTTATCTCTCTGCTATTTATTTCCACTTTCTTAATTTAAAGTCGAGTGACTTTCCAAAGTTTCCAAAGTTAGCGTTGTAAGTTATCGTTCTAAACAATCGTAATCTCAGTATTGACCAATTACTAGCCTTAAAGTTGTTATGCAGCACAGCATCACATGTGGAAGTGGTGATGATTGTTTGAGAAATAAAGCGCTGACAAAATCAGCAATTAAAAATGTAGCTTTTTTTTTGTTTAATCTTGTGTTAAATTTCATATTTGGATTTGAATGTATTTTGTGTTGTTTTAATGCATATAAATCATAGAATATTTTTTTATAGGTGTAAAGCTTTAGAATTATGAGTCAAATATTTTTTTAAACATGGTTCACGGTTTTAACAATTTAAAAGAAAAAGAATAAAATCGGGATTCTAATAAAATTGAGACACCTGCAGAATCGCAGTGCAGATTAAATGGGCCGGTCCCTGGTCATTCCTGTCACTGAAGATGAATCATTTTAACCTCCTTCAGTAATTAAGTGACACAATGACTGTAACGATGGGGTGTTGCCTCGTTCTTTTTCTCGCTCCTCATGTAGTCTCATCTAGTGTCTTGTCTTTCAGCACCTTCCTGTATCTGAAGTTCCTGGTGGTGTGGGCGCTGGTGCTGTTGGCTGACTTTGTGCTGGAGTTCCGGTTCGAGTACCTCTGGCCTTTCTGGCTCTTCATCCGGAGTGTTTACGACTCCTTCCGATATCAGGGCCTGGTGAGCGTCTCCTCTACATCATGACCCGCATCCATCATGTTGTGTTTTTTTAAATTTATTTATTATGGGTTTTTTTTTGTTTTTTGAAAAAAAAATCTAGTACAGTGTTTTGCCACAGGTGTGAAATGTACTTGCGGTGGTAACCATGGGAACCGGCCAGCATTACCAGCTGCAACAATTTGATTTCTTTAATATTTCTGTCAATTTGACATTTCAGAGATCCAACCTACTGGCCCTCCGCTCCATCTCTCCCTATGTGAAGATGAAGTTAAAAAAAAAAGATCTGAATGCTCTCAGGTGTTCACACATGGCACTGTTTACCAGAGCATGTAGCCATCAAAAAATAACGCCGTTTTTTGCATTGCTTATTTTTAAAAAATAAATAAATAGATGTGTACGTATATGTAGGGCTCAAGATTGCGCAATATAGATTCACATACATAGTCAATATGAATTTTGAATTTGCAGTTAGAATTTTTTAAATATGAATGAACAGAATTTTATTTCATTTTAGCCAAATTCAAACTTCACAAATGTGGATCACATGGGCAATAGTGACATAGTACACATTAATTACTGAGTAATTATAAAACTACTGATGCTGGAATATGTGAATGAAATAAATGCACATGTTGTTTTTATGTTTTTTTTCCATTATTTCTGCAACCAAAAAAATATGTGCATTTATTTCATTCACATATTCCAGCATCAGTAGTTTTATAATTACTCATAGCCTTTGGTCCTTCATGACGTAACAGAAAACCAGTCTGAGGTCCACAGACGATAAATGTCACGACTTACTTATCATTATTTATCACTTATTAATTAAAAAAAAAAATAATAAAGTTAATGGGTGGCTGACCAGTGCTGTTTTGTCGCATTGATCTGTGCTGCTTGACTTTTAAGGATTAATATTTCCATTTTAATTTTTTTAACTTTTTTTTTTGTATATAAAGAAGAGCCGCTTCACACTGCCAAACCATGTCTCTCTTTTTTTTAAATAAAAGGATCAGCAATGTACTTTAGCGGCCCGTTCAAGTATACTACTCTCTGTGTGTTGAAACACTGTACTACACAAATTCTCTCTATATACCAACCTACAGTATGTGTGTGTGTGATGTTTAACATTCACTTGCTCACATTRAGCAAATTATCCTTTTATCGTTTTCCTTTTCAGGCTTTCTCAGTGTTCTTCGTGTGTGTGGCGTTTACATCCGACATCATATGCCTGCTGTTCATCCCCGTGCAGTGGCTGTTCTTTGCTGCCAGCACGTACGTGTGGGTGCAGTATGTCTGGCACACAGGTAACATCAACACACCTGAGGTTTAACTCTGAACCTGCTGCTTTGAAACAGTGCTGTAGTTCAAACAAGAGAAAGTTGTATGCATGAGAAAATCACCAGCTCAAAGCTGTTTAAAAAAAAAACAAGAGAGCGCGTGAGTAAGTAGGAACACCTGTGTTTTTTGTTCTTATTGTTTTTACAGTGTGATGTTGAGTGGTTTTGTCACAGGGTCATTTATGGAAATTTTGCTCCAGGCAGTTGGAGCCAAAAAAAAAAAAAACTAATACAGAACTAGGAAAGCCACACACACACACACACACACACACACACACACACACACACACACACATGGCTTTATTTAGCCAATTAAACCATGTTATTTTAGGGAAAATAGGAAAAGCTCAGCTGGGTGGTAGAAAAGCTTTACAAACAATAACGCTCAAATAAAAGATCATTAAAAACAGACTGTGGGAATAAATGGTGTAGTACAAGTGAGGCACGTCTAATTTATTCCCACATTGTGAAAAAGTGTAATTGTAGTCAGTTGTGTATGAAAAGCTTTGCCATCTGTCGCTTATAACTCCTAGCATGTGGAAAAATATAACTTCCTCATGGAAAAACAAGCTTTTACAGTGACAATGAGACTTGATGAAAAACCACATGGGTACTGGTTGTTTTTGGGGAGGCGTTGCATGTATTGTATAGATTATATATTATAGCTTTTTTATTACTTGCATATTTTTAAATAGTATTTATTTGTATAATTTTCTGCATTTTATTGTTCTTTAACATTTTATTCTTGTCAGTTTCTCCTCTGTAAAGCTTTTTAATGTGTGAAGTTGTTGTTGTTATTATTGTTATTTTAAAAATGTTTTTAGCTGAGAAATCTGACTAACCTTGACTAAAATCTCAAAGCTGTACAGATTTAGTAGATGAAACTAAAAATAGAAATGTGGTTTGTTGCCATGACATAAAAAAAAAAAGAATAAAAAAAAAACAGGAGTAAAAGTTTGAGCAGTGTGTAACATCTGCTAACAGTGGAGTAATATCTAAACAGAACACACACTGCAGATGAGATGAGATCAGTCCAAGCCTGTTTCACACAGTTCAGCAGAAAGCCTAATGACTGCTGCTACGTGTCCACAGGTTCGGATGTCTGAGCGATGAATCGAATAGAAAGCAAAGGCTGGTTTCGAGGAAGCCTCGTCCGGACCTGTCCATGGCTCAGGGGTGTCAGGCTAATGAGCGCCAGGAAACAAAGTGGAGATGAATCACAGTCAGATTGGGGGTGGGGGGGGCGGTCACTAGTGCTGAGTGGAGGTTTCAGTAGAAGTTCCTCCATGAGAGAGAGACAAAATGTGTAATTGTCATAAATGTCAAAATTGTCATAAGGAAACTTTGTACTGTACAGCAAGGACATGTCCAAGTGCCGTAGATATGCAGACAGAGACAGGCGTGCATGAAGGGAGAGAAAACGGAGAGAGACGCTCTCAAAATGAGAGCGAGAGAGAGACGGGAAAAGACGAGTGCGGAGAGAGTGTGAGAGAGAGAGAGAGAGAGAGAGAGATGTTTCAGAAAGAAAGACTTGTCTATGCAGCCGGAGAGATGCGGAAAGAGAAACAAATTGATACAGAGAGAATCCTGCAGGAAGAGAGGGAGAGACACACACATGCAAAAAGAGGGACATACCAATGGAGAGAGAAGCATAAGGTGAAAAGCATGCAGAGACGGAGGGAGAGAGATGGAGAGACATATGCAGCGAGAGGATATTCATTCAGAGAGAGAGAGAAAAAGAGACATGCAGAAAGAGAAAGGCACAAAAGCTGATACAGAAAGAGAGACAAACATATTGCAATAAACGCATGCAGAAAAGCGAGGGGGCGAGGGCGCATGCAGAAAAGCGAGGGGGCGAGGGCGCATGCAGAAAAGCAAGGGGGCGCATGATACCCATGCAGAAAGCGAGGGGGGGAGGACGCATGCAGAAAGGGAGGGGGGGGGACACATGCAGTTCAATTAAATTTTATTTATATAGCGCTTTTAACAATGTTCATTGTCTCAAAGCAGCTTTACAAGAAAAAAAAATTAAGAAAATTTAAAGTGTTTATGTGTGAGAAAAATGTGTCTAGATAATAATGAGATGAATGAGTGAATGATGAATGAAATGTCTCTGATGAGCAAGCCAAGGGTGACGGCGACGCGGCATGCAGAAGGAGACAAGGACGTAATGGCAGACGTATAGAGAAAGAATGAGGGAGAGACATGCAGAATGAGAGAGGCATACAGAAATAGAAAGGGAGATGGGGAAAGTGGCATGAAGAAAGACAGAGCGAGTCATCCAGGCAGCAAGACAAACACAAGCAGTGAGAGAGACTAACAAATRGTTAGAAAGACAGACAGCGATACAGGGAAGGGACATAGAGGGACATGCAGCCAGAGGAAGAATGACTGAGTCAGATGGACCGAGAGGTGAGTTTCCAAATCCAGTTGGAAGGAAGCCCCCGAGCGTGTATTAAATATCAGGCTGTGTTCAGGGCCAGTGTCGGCAATGTCTGTGGTTGTTGGTGATTAATTTTTGTTTGTTTAGTCTTTTGTACAAATAAGTTGATATTGCATAGTGTTAACAACATTATAAACAAACAGATTTGCGGTGAGTCAGACGATCACCTGAGTTTTTAATAACATCAGTCACTTTAATCCCAGAGCACTGAGTCAGGGCTTTAAGGCGTGTCGGGTCTAAGCAGAACAGAATCCGTGTGAACAGAGCGACGCTATGGTAACCAAACACCGCGTGCGGGTAAGAGGCTCAGACGAAAAAGGGAAAACGACGAGGCTGTATTAATCCTCCTGATCTTTTGTCTCTGTGTACAGAAAGAGGGGTCTGCCTCCCCACCGTGTCCCTGTGGATCCTCTTCGTTTATATTGAGGCAGCGATACGATTCAAAGACCTGAAGGACTTCCATGTGGATCTGTGTCGTCCCTTCGCAGCACACTGGTAAGAAAGTGTGGGACGCGAATCCCTCGAAGTCACGCGCCTGGGTTGGGTTTTCAGCAATGACCTCATCATGGCTCTTGACATCAGCGGTCTATGTTGGTATTCGCAAAGTGCCGCAATTTTAGGGGAGATACTAAGGCGATTTACACCTGTGCAAATGTCTTGACTCCCCCTCCCTCATTTCTTAATATTAAGTAATGTAGATTACATTAAAGAAAAGAGAACAACAGGCTGCACAGCGGCTAAAGATGCATCAGTAGCAACCTCATTTCCCCTCTCATCTCTTCCACCGTGTGTGCGCGCGCGTATGTGCGTGTATGCGTGGACGTTTTGTTGTGTCTGAATGATTCATAGGTCACCCTGGTTGTTTAACAAACAAAAACAAACATTCCTCTGACGCTGGTCAGGGACAAGGACTGGACTGAAAAATAAGAGACAAAAACGGGTGGAGTTGAGACTGGAACCACATACTGCAGAATCAGAAGTTCACAGGGTGGAGATGGATATTATGATGATTTGGTTTACAGTGTACAGTTTTTTTTTTTTTTTTGTTCTTCTGGTGATTGTTTTTTTACTGCATGAACTGCAAGAAGTCAGTCCTGTCAAGACGACGCTCTTGAGTCACTCTCGCACACCTCCTAAAACTGCTAAAAGTTGGGTGTGTGCAGAATGTACAGTATGTCGGATGAAAAACGTCCTTTTTACACACATCGTATTCAGCGCAAAATAGAAGCGACTGCAGTCAGTGGTTAGATAAGTCTTGATTTGATTCTCCAAACAGACCTGACTGTGGAAAGTCCAAAAAAGTACCTCAGATTACGCCGACTCCTCAAAGAACTGAAACTGCGAGAAATGTAATACAGCATTGGTGTTTTTTTTTTTTGTTTGTGTTACGGTTCCCTATGCAGATGTAAGCTCTAGGTGTCATGGGGAGATAGGAAACCGACATAAGAAAAATAATAAAGAAATATAAATATACTTAACTGTCACTAATTACAAAAAAAAAATGAGGCAGACTCAAGAATGGCAATGGGCTTCAACGAACTTTAGTAAATGAAGCAGAAACACACAGAGCCAATTGCTCCGCAATTACAGTGGAGACCAAAAGTACAAACAGACATAAATGATATTTACAATATATATACACAACAGATAGAAATGACAAATTCATCAGTGGGAGCCACGAGCAGAGCTTAAAGCAAAGAAATGAATRAAACAAAACACCTTCTAACTAAAGCGCGGCAGTCAGTCTTACCTAACAAACAAGACGAAAACAAAACTAGGGCGTAAAATGCCCGCTGACTACACTGGCTAACCAAAACATAAATACAACAAATAGCTCTCACTCCTAACTAGTGTGCCTAAACAGCGCTATCTTCTACGTGCTGCTTATGTACACCCTAGGGCCTACTAACCTTGACTCCACACCGCGAATTGGAGATACGTCCACGAACTCACGCTCGGCGTAGACGAACAAAACACACACAGCTAGTGTTTTAGCGTAACAAATCGCCGCCACAATGTTTGAAATACCGGAAGTAACAATACCAGAATTGCCGTAACAATAATCATGAATGAAAGAAAGAAGCCGCCTCTGGCTGCGTCACTTCCGGGTTCTTGTACTCGGCTGGGGCCGCCTCATTGGTTCCCACGGGATTCCTCATTGGTTCCCACGGCAGGGACRATGTCCAATCCCAGGACCTGAAAAATATGGGAGCCAAAAGACAAGACAAGACATCCCACAAAATACTACGGGACGTAACAGTTTGTTTTTTAAGCTTAAAAAGAAGGTTGTGCGTTTTAATACATCCTTTAAAAGAACCCTCAGAGTTGCACTACACTTTTTGTAATTTGGAAAGTGACTCATTGTAAAAGAATGTATTCAGACTGTTCAGGCTATAATTGGGTGTCATGAGCTATTTTGTTAGTGATCTTGATTGCTCAACCTGAGCACAGGAGAGAGTTCTCATGTCACACAGGGGTTCTGTAGGCAGTAAATGAAACATTGATTTGACAGGTTATTAGCCCGGGAATTATTATTATTAGAATTATTATTAAAACTGCATTCAGATTGTTACTTATCTGTGAACAAATGAGATTTTTCCCCTCTTTTTCAGAGATTCCCTTTAAGGCGTTTAAGTGACGTATTCACTTTAGTCGAGTTTAATATTAACCACACAGTGGTCTTCATGATTTGTTCACGATTGATGCATCTCTTTTTTTTTCTTTTTTTTTAATCCAAGTCTTTTTTTTATTGGAAATATAAATGGGTTAGACAGACAGACAGACAGACGAACAGTATTTCTTTTTCCCCTACCCATTCCCCTGTCACCCGACAAGGAAAAACAGACAGTCAGCGGAAAAAGAAGTAAGAGAAAATACATTAATAAATAAACTAATACATTTTATTTATTTAATTATTTCTAACAAATAAAAAGTTTTAGAAACAAAAAACCAAAAAGAAATACATTATTACATATCCATATAGATTTGTCTGCATGTATATTTTCAAATTGTTGCCAGACATCCTAAAATTCCTGAGTGGATCTCTTTTTGGAATAGCGATTCTTTTCTAGATTAATAAAATACAGACTTCTTTAATCCAGCGAGCACCCACTGGTGGCAACGGCTCCTCCTTCCACTTAAACAGGATCATGCTCCTAGCGAGAAGGGAGCTAAAGTCTGTCATGGTGGCCTGGGAGTCATTCAGACAAGCACCTCTCGAGTCAACACCAAAAAAGTGCAATGAATGGGGATGATTCTAATGGGGTTTGGCATATTTTTGACAAAATATCAAAAATAAAACTCCTGAAATGGTATAACTTTGGGCATGTCCAGATCATATGCGTAAGCGTAGCTGGTTTACGTTAGACCAGTGATGCTGGTGGATAAACTGGTGAGGCAAACTGATGATGAATAAATTCTATGTATTGTATTAGCTTTTGCCAGAGTTTATCTGAAATTTGTTCTTGTATATCAGTTTCCCCATTTGCCTTTAAGTTCATGATGCATCGCTGACCCTTTTTTATTTATTTATTTATTTATTTTTTAAATCCATCTCCACGTCTCTCTGTAGTATCGGATATCCGGTGGTGACGCTGGGCTTCGGCTTTAAGAGCTACGTGAGCTACAAGATGCGTCTTCGCAAGCAGAAGGAGGTGCAGAAAGAGAACGAGTTCTACATGCAGCTCCTCCAGCAGGCCCTGCCACCCGAACAGCAAATGCTGCAGAAACAAGAGAGAGAGGCAGAGGAGGGTAAGGGAGACGGAGGAACGAAGCGAGTCCTTCATCGTGATTTGGGTCTAGTATTTTAAATGGTTTGCAGCGAGCTGTAGCAATCATCTTTTTTTGGTGAAGTTCCCCAAAGTAGGTCTAAACCCCATGATGATGATGATGAGGAGTTTGAGTTTAATGCGAGCGTGTGCAGGGAGACCGTGTTGGACCCCCGAGTCTTAAAGAAGTGGAATCATGCACTCGGATTGAACCRAGCCTTAAACTAACATAAAGCATCACAGAGCTTATACAGTATATACTGTAGATACAGTTTTATTAATTTTTTTTTTATTTCTTGTATTTCATTCCACAAATCGAGTCAGATTGTTGATTGGTCATATTGGCAATGGGGAGAGGAAGTTATTGTCTGAATGGGTATACTGGTTGGATTAAACCTGTTTTCACTTCCCTTGGAATGTTTCTTTTTTTCCCCCTTTAGTGTTGTTAACAGTAGAAACAGTCGCAAAGCAGCAAAGAAGCCAGAGGTGACTGAAAAGGGGGAAAAATGTAAATAAAAAAAAAATCCCTAAGACAATATGAGGAAGGAATGTTCTAATAAAGGGAACTTGACATCAGAAGCTGGGCAGAGTAAAGACAAACCGTACAAGTGTGTTTAAAGAGATGTTTTATTCACAGTTGCCAATATATAATGTATGCTGGATGAGCGCAGGGCAGCTTAATGATTAAAGCGTCAGGAATTCTCTTTTTTGTTTACTGTGTTTTGATCTTGATCCCTTGTCTGTCACACTGATTTAGATCTAAACTTTGCTCTCCCGGCAGCAGCATCTAAAAGCACACATGACGCCGACTCGCCTCCCGCAACTCAGAACGGCTCCGCCGGTGGCAAGAAGCCGGCGTCGAATACTTTACCGGAGCTGGAGTACCGCGAGAAAGAGCGAGGCAAGGGCGAGTCTAAGAAACAACACAACCAGAACCAGAACCATCACAGCAGCATCCTGCCTGTAGTGGACTTTAATAAAGCACAGGAGATGGAGTACATGGAGAATAATGTGAACAGCAAGAGACTGAGCAGCTCCGAGCTGCTGGGCAGCACCGAGAACCTGCTTCTGAAGGAGGACAACTCTTCCTCGTCGTGCTCGTCCTCATCCTCTAATTCCACCGCCTCAAAGAATCACAAAAACGCCAGCACAGGCAGCGGGGCGGGTGGAAACTCGTCGCCTCGYGGCCACGGGTCGGCCAACGGCAGCGTGCCCTCCTCGACAGGACCTTCTTCATCTTCTTCTAATTCAGCAGGGAAGGGCGAGAAGAAGCAAAAGTGCGGTGGGAAAGGGGGCCACCGAGATCCCACAGATAACTGCATCCCCAATAACCAGCTCGGGAAACCCGAGGCGCTGGTCAGGTAAAGCCCTCAAGCACTCTCCTCCATAATGACGTCTAGCTTTTTCATATATTATATATATTTTTTTAATAATTATATTTTTGTTCTGATCCATTGAAGTTTATTATCAACTTTAATTTTGTTGTCACTATGGTATTTATCATAATGACGCTCTTCTGGTATCCGTATCTAAAATGTTTTTATAGACGTTGTAAATTGTAGCTCCACCTTTAGCAGCAATAACTTGATGGAATAATTTGTCGTATGATTTATGCAACATTGTTATGAAGGAATTTTGAATGAACATTGCTTCTTCAGTCCAGTGAGGTTTTTGGGCGTTAGCTCTCTCTAGGCCCCGCCACAGCATTACAATGGCGTTGAGGTCTGGACCTTGACTAGGCCGGGGGTCGGCAAGCCGCGGCTCCGAAGCCGTATGTGGCTTTTTCCATCCTTCTACTGCGGCTCCCTGTGGCTTTGGAAAATAAATAATGAGTAAATTTATTTGAAATTTATTTGATTTTAGTTTATTTTCGATTTTTTTTAATGAAATTTTATTTCATAAATGCTTGAATAGACAGAATATTATTCTATATTATTGGATATATTTTATTTGAAAGTAACCTTCAACCCAGCATCTTTTTTTATTTTTATTTTTTTTCCCTGGAGTTTAAAATGTTTTTGTTGCATGCAGAACTTAAATTTAGTCTTCTCTATAGCAATTAATTAATTTTTATAAAAGCAACACACTTGTTTTTTTTCTTCGTTTTTATGTACATAGCATAAAGGTAAAAAAATTATATATGCAATCTTCATTTTAGATTTCAAAAGAATTTGTGAATTTTTTTTCTTTCTGTGTTTTATTTTCTCTGGGAAACGGGTCCAAACGACTCTTTTGAGTGTTTTTAAGGTTGCCTTTCTTAAACTTTTTGTTTTGGTTGTCAGGCTTTCTGATGTAGATTTGGCGATCATCGTCCTTTTGCACGACCCCATTTTACAAGCGTGTATTTCTCTGAGCGTTGCACAGTCTGACGTTGGGGCGAATATGCTGGGACGTCTGCTCTTGGGAAGATTGTCTTAAATGCTTTCTACTTGTGAATAGTCTTTCTCACTATAGACCATCGCTTATGTCTGTCCCTCTTGGCATTGTGTTCACACCTGAATGCTCCAGAGCAAACGGCAAAAACTTTTGCTTTTATAGATGTCTGTACATAATGATCTATTTATCAAGTACTAACTTGCACCTGGATGCAATTTTACCCTCTTAAATCCTGTGGAAGCAGCCTCAGTAGCTTAATTTGTGAGGTTATGAGGTTGTCAGTGCCTGATACTAAGGCACTTCGATACTATTAACACAAAAACACAGTCATTTTTACCTGTAAGTCAGTTTCCCCTTGCATTTTTACACACCATAAAAATGAGTCATTCAGAAAAATATTTGTTGGGTCTTATTAAGATTTTTTTTTCGCCCCTTAGTTTAGTCTCATTCAGTAGGGTTCACTCAAAGTTGGTAGTAAACAAACAGCACCAGGGGAGTAAGCACAGTGGGGTTTATATAAATCCTACGTGTTTGTGAAAGCATGCTTTCGACATTAAGAAGGTTTCTAAACTGGTCTTTAAGGCATCACGTGACCAGACGAGGTCGGACATGACACCACACCGTAGCTACCGTGAGTCGTACCTGGCGCTGCTGAATGGTGGCCAACTTTAGCTAAGCTCACCCTTTAATAGTTTTTATTAATCAAGGAATTCAGACCTTGTGTACTGTTACATAGTCTTAATAAGACTGTATTAAAGAGCTTTGTAGTTTTAAGAACTGTTAAACATTGTGTCTTCTGTTTGTTTGTTTGTTTTTGTTTTTAAATCCCAGGCTGGAGCAGGACGTAAAGAAGCTGAAAGCTGAGCTGCAGGCAAGCAGGCAGACAGAGCAGGAGCTGCGCAGCCAGCTGGGGTCCCTGGGTACGTCAGAACGCAGCGTCCGCTCCGAACTCAGCCAGCTCCGCCAGGACAACGAGCTGCTGCAGAACAAGTGAGAATATGAGTGTTACAACTTCGTTTGTGCATTTTGGGTCGCACCACGATGAAACTGGCTCTCATGAAGATCATTCCAGCAAAGCAAAACCAAATACTCACCTCTGCTGAGGTACCAGCCTCAGAAATCACAAAGCGGCTCCGATTAGAGCCGTTATGAAGGCTTTACAGAGCATAAGTAGCCGACGCGTCTCGACATCAACTGTTCAATCGCATATCTTGAATGTCGTGAGCATCGTTTTGCGTTTCACGTAGAAAGAAATTAAAATCTGGAAAGACCATTCAATTCGAGAGTGGCTCCAAACTTTTGGCTGGTTAATCTCCATCGCTCTTGAAGAAATTTTCAAATAACCTGGTCATGTGTGTGTTTTAGACTCCATAATGCAGTACAGGCAAAACAAAAGGATAAGCAGACGCTGGGGCAGCTGGAGAAGCGTCTGAAGGTGGAGCAGGAGGCACGAGCGACTGCAGAGAGGCAGCTGGCGGAGGAGAAGAAACGTAAGAAACTGGAGGAAGCCACGGCGGCCAGAGTCGCCCTCGCAGCTGCATCCAGGCACGTACCGGTTCTTTTATTCATTTCGTATTCGCAAATCATCTCCCAGGAGTCAAAGGCATTTCACCGAATGTATTGTGTGTTCAGGGTGGCGAGTTTTTCAGAAACAAAGCAGTGAATTAAACCGGAAATTCCTACAAATTTACATTTCCCTGTTCAGGTTAAACAAATGGTTAAACAAAGCTTGTTCATCCCGAGGGCGTGGCCAGACTTCATTTCATGCCTGACTTCTTTAATACATCCAACCCATTCCAGTCCATTAATTTCCCCCTGCTGATTTCTGTAAAGCTGATAAGCTGCCTGTGTGTTTCTCTCTCTCTCAAAAATACATCTTTTTTTTTTCTTCTTCCTCTTTCCTTTCAGAGGTGAGTGCACAGAGTCTTTAAGGAGGAGGATCTCCGAGCTGGAGACGGAGTGTAAGAAACTCACTCTGGACATTAAAGTAAAAGAGGACTTAATCCGTGAGCTTGAGCTCAAAGTCCAGGTGAGTTTCATTCACAAAGTTTYGTTCACACACAATACAGTTAAATCGGCAGGGGTTACGTTCATGGAGCACGCGCGAATTCTGCAAAACAGTTTTGGATTTGCTTAAAAAAATGCCTATGGATGCATATTTTTATAGTTTAAACCTTAAATATGCTCTCAAAACACTTTAATTCCATTTCAAACTACGCTTAAAAAAACAAAAAAAAGTGGGAGAGAATGTTTGGTAAATACGGTACTAATTCGCCATCACAAGCTGTGTTTGTTTTTGATTCAGTACTATATTTTTATATGGAAATTTAGCTGAAGTTTTAATATTTATGTTGCAAAATTATGTAATTATATTTTTTAGAGTTTAGTGTTCAGAAATTTTATATATTGACCCGAAAAAAGACATGAAAAATTGCTGAGGACATATTTGCAGTTTCCGCAAAATCGCGGGTGTTTCCACGATCAATTATTAGTTAGATTCCAAGTTCAAATCTGAGAAGGACCGAGGTCACAAACCCTGAACCGCAACTTCATGGGGGTCGACTGTACTTACCAAAAACGAGATCGATCTGTATTTATTTATTTATTTATATACATTTTAAATGTGATGAAACATCATGCTAATGTATAATTTTGCCACCCTCTTTAGGAGCTGCATAAATATAAAGAGAACGAGAAGGACACAGAGGTGTTGATGTCAGCACTGTCAGCCATGCAGGATAAGACCCAGCACTTGGAGAACAGCTTGAGTGCAGAGACCAGGATCAAACTGGACTTGTTCTCTGCCCTCGGAGACGCCAAGCGACAGCTGGAGATCGCACAAGGTCTGCACTCGGGAGTTAAAAAAAACAAGATGTTTTGGATTTATTGGGTTCTTCTTTGATGCCGGTATCCGAGTGGTGTGATGCTGGATATTCTGTAGTGTTTTAAATTTAGAGTTGTGTGTTTTTTTTAATTTTTTTTAATCCGTTTGGCAACAAGTAGCAGTCTTTCCCTCAAGATCATCTCCACAGTTCTCTCCCAGAATGTTACTAAGACTTTCCCTGTTACGGACTCGGAGAATGAATAAACCGTGTAGGAGAGTCAAAAATGATCCGTACTCCGGTTATATTAAAACTTGTGCTTTCTGTTCAGACCTACTGTCTCCTCAGTCGTTGCTGTGCAGGTGTGAACGTGTTGCATCAGTTCATTTGTAACTCAAAAATGGACGCCCCACTTGTGAATTGCACAAAAGCAGCGTGCAGAGATTGATGATTTGTGCGAGATGGGTACTGAAACATAAACAGGAGCGTTTGGATATCTGCAAACAAAATTCGGACCGATACGCTAAGGAGGATGAAAGTTTCTTAAAGCGGAATGTTCAAAAGTCGACCAGCTCGAAAATTAACGCTTACAGTTTTCTGGGATTCTCAAGGGCCAGAAGTATTGGAACACTATCAGGAAAAAGTTCGACAATCAACAGTGCTCGGGACACTCAGACGCTTATTGAAGAGCTGAAGACTAAACTTGGCATTTCAAACAGAGGCTCGATATCCAAGGGCGTCATGATGATGACGCATGATGACACACTTTTCGCCCATACCGTCGATACTTCGCAAAAACTTAGTTTTGAGGTGTTGAAGCGTCCTCCCTATAGTCCTGATCTCACTTCGTCAGATTTTCGCCTGTTTGGTCGCCTGAAAGCAGCCCTATGAGGATGAGGATTCGCATCCGACGAAGAACTGAAGACAGCGGTGCATTCATGGCTCACAGCTCAGCCTTAAACATTTTTAATGAGGAAATACTAAAGCTTGTCGACAGATGGACGAAGTGAATTGAAGAGCAAGGATGAGGTTCAAATTATTTTTACAGCTAGAGTACAGATCATTTTTGACTCGCCCTTATAGTTGCAATCCACTTTCAATTGATGAAAGAAACATAAGATAACGGTTCAAGTGGGATCCTTATAGCTATATTTTTGAAGAGAAAAAGTCTGTATTTGAAATTCGACGAGTACTCTCTCAGTATCATGTTGATGAGGATAAAGTTGTGCATCATGCTCTTGTCTCTTTATCCTCCAGGTCAGATCCTGCAGAAAGATCAGGAGATAAAAGACCTGAAACAGAAGATTGCCGAGGTCATGGCAGTCATGCCCAGCATCGCGTACTCGACAGACACCAGCAACATGAACCCAGTCACCCCTCACTACTCCTCCAAGTTCATGGACACCAGTCCTTCTGGCCTGGACCCCAACGCATCCGTCTACCAGCCCATGAAGAAATGAATGCCTGCGCAAGCTCACCATACCATCCATCCACACCATCTCTCTCTCTTTCTCTCTCTCTCTCTTTCTCTCTCTCTCGATTTTCTTTCTCTCCTCAGGTCCAGACCTGGCCTCCTCCTCCTCCTCTTCCTCCTACTTCAGAATGTTGGGGACTTTTTTTTTTTTTGGTTGCTTTTTTTTCTTCTTCTACTGCTATTTCTCGCCTGGTCAGAAGGATGTCGTATTGTGTGACTGTATTTGTTGTAGTAAAAAAAACAAAAACAAAAAAAAACCCAACCAAAAAAAAAAAACTTTTAAGGGACATCACCCGCCGAGTAGGAATCTGCTGTTGTTGGATTTTTTTTTTTTTCTTTTCTTGTAAATGTCTAGAAACCTCACAGACGTTGGCGTGCATTTAAATTAATTTTTCCCCCCTTTGCCCTTATTACAAAAACAAATGTAAAAAGAAACTGCTCACACCTTTTCAATTATCATTATTACCATTTTGTTTGTGTAAGGAGGGGACAAAATCTCAGATTTACTACTATTATTTATAATTATTATTATTATTATTATTATTATTATTATTGTTGTTATTAAAACAAACTCCCACATTTCTCATTTAGACCAAATCACTGGTCATTTTAATAAGGATGAAATCATGAAATTAAAATAGATTATGTAAAAAAAAATCGGTGATGAAATTAACCACAGTTTCAACGAGCACTAAAACCGTTAGATACCCCAGTGCCTTTAGACACGACCGCATCTGTGAATCTGAAAGATTTTGTCCCCTGCAGTAGTACGAGCCCCGTTTATTCCACCATTTCCCGATCAGATCCGGAGCCATCGTCTCGACAACACCGTCTCTCACAACATGAATTTGGATTTGGCCTGGAAAAACCTGTTTACGCCCGTTTATTTGCACTCTTGATTTTTTATTTTTTTAATGCTTGACGACTAGCTTCTAAAGGGAGAATGTTGGATATTGTGCAGTGTAGGTGGCGAGATTATTCCAGATGACTCCCCCTGGCCAGGCAGTTCGGTTTTCTGACAAATACAAAAAAACATTTTTTTTGTCCGGTGCCAAGTAGCTAGGACTGTGATTTTTGTTCTACAGTGCTGCGCTGCGTGAGCAAGGTGGCCAAGCACGACCGTCGAGTGTATTTTTCTTGTTCAGTGTCTTGGTAGCTAAAGAGAGCTGTTTGGTGTTGCCACACGATGGCGCTATTGTGCATAGGAAAGTATTTGGTTTTCAGTATTGCAGAGTTTACACCCTGCTAAGGATGCGAGTGTTGAGGAAAGCAAGCCTGTCCTCTTTCTCAAGACCCTTCGACTGGCCCGGTTCGCTTGTCAAGGGCACAATTTTTTTTTTGTAGAATGCACTTACTGAGGGTTTCATCTCAGACCTCCAACATCAGCACCGTTACAGAATGTTTAAATGCGGTTTAACGTGTTATGGAGGCGTCTTGAGGAAAGAAAGATGGGCTTGGGATTATTTGAGTGTTTTTCTTTKTCCTCCTTTAAATGATGAAAAGCCCGTTGTTGGTATTGCTCTTTCAGTACTGAGATTGGAATAGCCCTGGTGAGTCCTGTGTGGTGTTCTAGTGATCAGCGATGGTTGGTTGTCGATCCTTTTTTTTTTTTTTTTCTTCTTTTTTTTTTTTGGAGTGTGTGTGTTTAAATTATGGACAGTTTGTCCGTTCAGCGTCCTCAGAACGTTAACATCCACCTGTGGTGAAGTTAACCGGTCTGCAGACGAAAAAAAAGAAAGAAAAAAAAAGAAATGAAATTCTCCAGTGAAAAGAAGAAAGCACTTGTTTGCGTTCTTTGCCCGATGTCACCTCTCCTCCTTCTTTCTTTCTTCAGACCTTACTGTGGCTGCATTCTCACTCTGTGAGGTTTTCAAGGAATAAAAGGTTGTTTTTTTTCCTGGCAACTCAGAAGTCTTTGTGTCGTCTGCTGATTTAATGAATAACAAGATTTGATTTTATTATCTTCAGGGTTTGGCTGTATGGCTTACAATACCACATGCTGACCACTAGATGGCAGGAGACAAAAAGAAGTACAGTGTCAGTCCTGCTGAATTTCACTCGTGGTCACAAGTGAGAGCAGGAAAACTACCATTTAAACAGTTTAAATTTAAAAAAAATAGTATCCTTAAATAAATGTATTTTTATTTAATTCAAATGTACAAGTGAGGGAGGAGTTGGCTCCAAGCTGATCAGACAGTCAGAGCCAAATCTAAACTATTTGAGTTAAGAGCATCGTTAACTGGTGCAATGAGCATCATACGATCACACTCACTCAGTCAATTTTAATATAATACCTTTGGGAAAACTTAGTTTGGAAACAAATTTAAGTCATAAGTAACAGTCCTTGAACAAGTAATTTTTTTACACTGCCCATTTAAGGATAATGCTTTTGTGCTGCAGGACTGAAAGGTGAATTAACTCAATTTGTAGACTAAAAGGTTCTCTGGGTTTGTCTCTCGAGGGAACTCATAAGAGTCTGTGTGAAACCCCTCGAGTTTAAATCCTGTAACAGAGCAGGAGGTGTTTCTTTATACACATGGAGTCTTGCACAAAGTCGCAGAATTTTGAGGAAACACTAGAACCAGTCTGATTGGTGGCGTTGATGTTAGTAATAGTGTTTTGAAAGGGGTTTCTTTATGTGCATCGTTTTTTTTTTCTGAACATGCAAGCTTATTCATTTTGCTGTGTATGTGTACGTGCACCTGGCAGATCACTTTATAAATGACATTTCTGCACTAAGCTACTCTTAATTGCATGTCTGGGGAAATGTATCCAGAAGCACGTTTTATAATTTATGAGTGTTTCTCCACTTCCTTTATCTATAATGTACTTCACACATTCTCTCTCTTTCTCTCTCTCTCTCTCTACTAAACTGCAATGCAGCCGTTACAGCACACTATTTAACTCCCGAGGCCGAAACTTGAGTTTCAGAGTGAGTGTTTAAACGCAGAGGGGAAATAATGAAACATTTCAAGTCTTGACTCTGTTTGCTGTACAGAGCAGGCTGTTTGAGTTCACATTTAAACCCATTTCTACAAAGCCAAAGCTGTCGCGGAAACCTGAAATCTGTCAGCGTTTTAAGACATGCATATATATCTTTACATCAACTGTGTGATCTTCACCGGCATCTAAAATTCAGTTGTGTTGAACATTTCTAGTTGAAGTGTCTTTGTTAACCTGTCACTTTAACGGTGCACTATATTACCCATAATGCTCCTCTCCGCTCATAGTGGTACTTGTGAGATGTAAGAATGATGCAGCAGCGCTTTAGTCCTTTACTCTGTCCAGGTTTCAGTTCTTTATCTGGACACACTTACTAACTGAAGTGAGTCTCCAGAACAACGGTGTTAAATCTGATCAGCTTTCATGTAATCAGTGATCATTATTATTTCAGGTTGAAGCCCACGTACATGTCTGCCTGTCTTTCTGTCGGCAGAACTCTGTCTAACTTATTAATACAAAGAAATAACATTTCTCAATAACAGTTGAGTATCTTGAGTATCAGTTCGGTTCAATCGAAGAGTCAATCACGGATGAGAAATTAAAAAACTAGGTTAGATAAAACGTGTGCAGAACGCTGTCGAAACGTGCAGTTTATAATCTGGCTCAAAACTGCTAATAACTTCCCTTTTACTCAACATTGCTAGTCCTTCGGTATTTTCCCGATGTTTAACCTGCACCATATACAAAAACAAAGTTTCATTAAATTCTGTCCAGCTAGTTGTCTGTGATGCTCTGACAAATTCTGTCTGGATATACAGACAGAAAATATTCTGAGACTGGTTTCAGGTCGGCCAATGTATGAGACGAATCAGAAGCACTCTGGAAGGAATGCTGAAGGACCGGATTCCCTCTGCAGTACCTAATGGCCTGAGCTGAACTACGGGAGAGACAGATTCCTCTGTTCTTCATTGCAAAAAGATTAAAGGTCATTTCTAAGTAAGGCTTGTGTGGGATTGTCCTACTGGACATCTGATTGACACACACACAAGTCTCTTTCTCCAAGGATTATTGTTCTGTTTTTTTTTTTTTGGAGGGGGGGATTTTCCTGGAAATCACTCATACAGATCTTTTTTTTTCCTTTTCAAATTCCGGTTAAGGTCGACTGGACGGAAGACTTCTGCGCGTCTCTGGGGATGAATATATTTAAAGCACCATTTGATCTGAAGTCATGATGTGAATATGAATAACTCTGGTGCATGAGATTTTAGCTGTCTGGAGAACTCCRGATCGTTTATTTTAGRGGTTTTTAAATATTTCACGGAAAGGGAAGCTCTTGTTTTGAGGGCGACGTGATGGCCTATTACATAGACATGGCTATACATTTTGTCAAAAAAAACGACTAGGTTCATATATCATATAGCAACGTTTATTACACTGTAATTAACCAAAAAAAAAAAAAACACATATACAGTGTATGTATATATGTGTGTGTGTGTGTGTGTGTGTGTGTGTGTGTATAGAGAGGGAGAGAGAGAGAGAAAATGTAAACACACTTCAGAAAAAGAAAAACTTGTATAAATATTTGAATACAAAACGTATTGCTATATGGTTTATATATGTGTATATACGATAAAATGATGTATATTAATATATAGAATATTAATAATATATTATTCTTCTTTTGAAGTGTGTATACATTTTTTGTCTGACTCGTATATTACAATTCATAGATTCATTCTTATATATTTCTTATTAATTTATTATTATCTTACATATTCTTATTTCTTTATGACATTCTTGCAGAGAAATTCTTTTTACGTCACTGCGTATCATACGGTGTACGGCTGTGTGTGTGTGTGTGTGTGTGTGTGTGAAATAAAATGTATTGTACATTTTAATGTGAACGATATATATATATATATATATACTGTATATTCATGAACATGCTCATTGACATACTAAGCCCCGCCTACATCTCTCTCGGTTGCGTCATTACGTCACCTGGCCGATTTGCATATTAAACCCTGCCCACGGCGTGTAGTGGCGCGTGTGCGTCTATCCAGAGTGGATTCGCTTAAAGGAAGAAAAAAAAAAARRGRGRRSAMWAWWAYACMKSKGGSRCACACACACACACACACACACACAGTGAGAGAGGAAGGAGAAGGAGAAGTTTGTTTTCCGCCTGACTGGAGTACGGAAGACGAGCTGAAGGGGGCTGAGGAGGGAGAGGAGACGGCGCAGACTCGGGGACCTGTCCTCCCGCTATGGACGCTTTAAAATCGGCGGGCCGGGCGATAATCCGGAGCCCCAGCATCGCCAAGCAGTCGTGGGCTTCAGGAAGACACAAAAGTGAGTTCAGACCCGGAACCAGGAGAGAGARATGAGGAGGAATGCGGAGCGGGCTGGCTCTGTCCCTCTGTGTGTGTGTGTGTGTGTGTGTGTGAGAGAGAGAGAATTAGGGTACGAAAGTTTGGTTTCTTTTTCAGTGCAGTGTTTCCAGATCAAACGACCTGTAACAATGTAACAAACTGTAAGAACCTGCCGCGCGCGCTCCAAGTTACCACCGATGTTTGATTATTTATGAATGATTATCAACAGTAATAGAACTTTAAATGCGGCTTGTTTGAACGCATTAAACCCCACCACCAATCACACTGTTCATGAACAGGATTAAAATTGATCTCAGCTATTTGATAGTGGGTAATGAAAAAAAAACGTGCGAGTTAGCCTTATGTTTAGCTCCTGTGTGACGTCAGAGGCACGCATCCAACTGCTTTTTACATCTGAGGTCTTCTATCAGGGTTGTGTTCGCATTCCCTCCTCTATAAACACTGCTTCCATACGGACAACTAGATTATTATTATTATATCTCTACAACAGTCTGTCCGCTTCAGTTCACTTGCCGTGAAGTTTTTTCTCTCTCCGGCTTTCCTGCGACTCTGTCCGGATTGACTCTGATCCTCACTAATCAGATGAGATGTTCAGGCTGGAGGCGTCTCTGTGGGTCCGATCCCTCAGTGCCTGAGACGCTTCCTGTCAGCTTGGGTTTGTTTTGTTTCCCTTCTTTTCGCCACGTCACTGAAAACGTCCTCAGCTGCTGGAGTGAACTCATTCAGCTCCATGGGTGTGTGTGTTTGTGTAAGTGAGTGCACGGCTCGGGCAGTGTGTCAGTGTTGCTAAGCGGCTTTTCAGGGGAAACACACAAGCTAACACATGCTAAGAAGAAGAAGAAGGGGGGAGAATGCGCTAAGTGACGTCATGATTTGCTGATTTGTATATTCATTTTGCATATCAAACATATGACATAAGAAAGGATTCATTTTTTTTCTGGAGGCCTGTTATTATATATTGCGGAGTAATTTTGTTCCAAGAGTGGCAGCGGCTCAAGGACCCAACCCAGCAGAGGCGGGGCTCGAACCTGAAACCCTCTGGCCCACACCCGAAAGTGTCGCCTTCCTTTTGCTGTTGTTGGTCTTTCAGCTGCTCCCGTCGAGGGGACCGTCTGATCCGCGCAATAACTTGACACAGGTTTTACAAATCTACCCTTCCTGACACAACTCTCCTATTTTATCTGGGGACTGTGACTGTGGCACTGCATCCTGTGACTGGCGTTTGGGTATTGGCTGGGAATCAAACCTGGGCCTACGATCAGTTGATGTAACGAGTAATCTAACGCAATAGGTCCGCCATTTAAGTACACAGTTATTTAGTTATATTTTCAAAAATGTAATCTGTTATTCAGACAATAACGTGTGAAAGTCGTCCTACAAGCCCCGCCCCCGATAACCTGCCCACGCTGTTATTCCTGCTATTATACCCCTATCTCACCTATGAGGGTTGACTCGCGGTGAGAAGCGGCGCTAGGCACCGTGAGTCAACGCTAGTGAGCGCCCAATGTTCTACGATGTTCTGCAAGGTCTGCGAGGACTGAAACACAGAAAGATGGAAACCTAATCACAGCACCAAAACTCGCTGTGAATCATAAGGAACCTTGCTCATGGCCACCGTGCGTAACCGCGTAGGTGAGATAGGAGTATTAGCAGTTAACAGATTATGGGCCAAACTTCACTGAGTGATGATGGTAGAATAATTATAAAGGTCTTGACTAAAACAACATGCATGAGGAAGCACAAAGCGCAAACCGAGCACCAATGCCTTTAATTTACTTAAATACATAGCCATACATGAAACCATAGCCTTGTATGTAAAAGTATAAATATACTAAAATCAGCCCTAACAAAAAGTGCAATTCCAAAAAAAGTGCCACGTTCAATTCCAGTCTTTTTCCATTTGCTCCACAATCCGGTCATTTATTTATTTATTTATTTATTTATTCTCCAAAATCCGATCATGAGTATGGTACCARCGCTAGTCTTCAGTCATGACACTACAAACTATATAGTACCAGTCAAAAGTTTGGACACAACCAAACACATCACCAGTTAACAACCAGCACCTCAGATAAGAGCCGTTATGAAAGATTTACAGATAATTAGTAGCAGATGCATCTGACGATGTTGTGAGCCTCCATGTTGATTTTTTCTCGGAGTTTGGGAATTATCATTCAAACCCTGCAGCCGATTGCTGCGACYGGTTCAGTCAGGCTTTACACACTCATGGTGASTCGAGTGAACCTGCTCTCGCAGCTTGTATAACCAGCAGCTACGAATAAACCCCCTTCAGAAAAAAGCAGCGTAACCCAGAAATCTCATTCAACATTCCTGAAGAGTGTTAATGATCACTGACACTGGAGACTCCTTCCAGAAATGCCAGACACGCATCTCTTCACTGCATTACTATAGCCTCGTTACAGACCCGATGAGATATTTTAACGAGCGTGTTAATATAATATTGTGATTGATTTTTCCTTTTGAAGGCAGGTCGTCTCTCTGAGCTGCTGTTATGGAAAATTCGTAGAAAATCACCACCTTCCAACCAATCAGATTCGAGTATTCATCAGCATTGTACTGCAGGCTGAGGRCCAGCAAACGCCGGTGCTGTTGATTAAACACCGGAAGCGGTAATTAGCTTGGCTGCACTGCTTACTCGCTTTGGAATTTTGTAATCCATGGATGACAGGCACAACAGATCAGTGTTGCTAGGCAATGCGCTCTGACCTTCACAGCAGGCCAGCGATTTTACTGAAGGGAGAGGTGCGAATGCGCACGCTTGTCTCAATATGCTCTGTTTTTATAATCACCGCTTGAACTCGCAGCCGTCCATCACAAGGGCGAATGTTTCCATGTGTAACCAGCGGGTCAATACCGAGSTGGTAGCTGGCTTGGAAAACACYGCCGTCCCACAGGGTTCAGCCGCGGCTTTGATCTTGATGCCTGCGCGAGTGTGTTTTCACATTCCGAACAGAGATGCATTGCTTTAGTCACGCTGCAGCAGGCTTTCACAGAAAAATCCCCACCGTGCCAGGAGCTTAACTGCCCGCCATCCCTTTTGTTTGACTTTGTAAGAGGGAACACGACGGGTCCNCCGAATGAGCAGCCTGTTGCCAGCACGTGTGCCGCTTTTGGGTCCTATCCCATCTTTTCTTTTGCTTTCTTTCCACGCCGATAAATGACACTTGTACCGGGGTCGTTATCTGAACAGATTGTGGAAGTGAAATAATTTCCACTTCCCCGGTGTATTAACAYCTCAGAGAACGATTGGTGCRYGCGAGTGCTCCRGTACTACAGGTGGTCCGATTACAATGCCACAAGGAACTACAGGAAGTAGATTGCAGCTCCTCTGTGTGCTCTTTCCGTGAACAAATGGATGTTTGAGACATGAGAGATGTCAGGTCTTATTATTTCCCCATCACTGCATCCTTAGAGTTTTGAAACTCCATTTGCATTGAATTGGTTCTTGCTACAGTGACTATAGATTGATTAGCGCTGCAGCTGATGGAGGTTATTGTTTTTTTTCTTTTATTATACACTTCTCAGCCGTAACATTGCAAAGCAAACCATTATGCTAAGCCTTGTGCCCTGCCCCCTCTGAACATGGCTCAACAAGCCCTCTAGGGGTGAGCAGTGGTATCATGGTACCGCGATATTAGCGGCTAATCTTTTTGGTGCTCWGGGATGTTTGTCTGGTGCGTTTCATGGACGTTCAATCGGATTGAGATCTGGTGTATTGGAAAGCCAGACTAACAACTTTTGCCTGTTAAGCATAGGGTCAGGGGGAGCACAGTGGTTAAGGCATTGGACTACAGCTTGGAAGGTCCCAGGTTCAAATCCYCAGTCCCTGTTTGGCCCTTGAGCCAGGCCCTTAACCCTCAACTGTTCAGCTGTATAATGAAACAAATGTAAGTTGCTCTGGATAAGGGCGTCTAATAAATGCCTAATCACTGGGTAAATTTTCGGCAGGCTGTGATGCACTGGGTGTTCTGATACCTTTCCATCGTGCCGAGAATACATTTTTTATTCTTCACTGGCTTTTTTGTTTCAGGCTGGCTTTTGGTCTCGGCATGCATAGATGATAGCCTACTGGTATATAATTGAAAATCCTTGTTATTCAGTTCCCCTAGTAGTGGTGTTAGTGCTGTGGCTGATCGGTGTAAATCTTCAACTTAAACAGAATTCTCTGGATTATAACCAGAACATCTCAAGCTCCAAACATCCTGCAGTTCCATGCTTCTTCGTCCTGTCCGGACCTGTTGGCGAGGTTTTTTATACAGGAGCGATTCAGCACTTACAGTCTCTTACCACAGYACTCGTCTAAACTCTATATTTAAAACCCCACGTCACCGTTCGTTCCAGTCTTCCTGAACTGTCTCACCTGCGTCTCGAGAGAGAGAGATACACGAAACGACTTGTTTGAAAGTTTTTGGTGTTTGTGGTGTTCCAGCCGGCAGCGACTTTGCATCAGTCTGCAGCACGCTAGCATGAGTGAGTCAGTTGTRACAGGAAACATTCCACCACAAACAGTTTCACATGTTTAAAACGTCTTCTGCGTGTGTAGGATGAAGAAATCTGGCCTCAAGTCCACATTACGCGATGCGTATCTCAGTCGCGAGTGTGATTTTGCAGTTTTCAAAGAATTACTTTACAGGTCACAGCGAGCCCGCTAGCTAACTTCTGGGTCTCGATCATGGTTTTGTTTTTTTTCGTTTTTTGTTCCGGTGGGAAGAAATCTAGAGATATAAACACTTATCAGGGTTCAAGAACATGCCTGGTATGTTTTTTTTCCTCGTTTTGAAAAACGACTTCCTGCTCTTTGAGAAGCTCTCTATTTTTAGTGTGACGCTCTCTATTTCCAGCAACGTGTTTGTTCAACTCTGTGCACTTTTCAGGAATTTCTATCCGACTTTATATCAGAGCTCCCCCCTGATCCACTATTTAAGAATAATCCAGCGTTGAACGAATTGAATTAGGAATATTTTTTTTTTCCTTCTTTATAAATAGATGCTTTCACAAATCCTCCTCTGCAAATTTTTTTTTCCTTCGCATTTGGTTTGCCAAGATTCCTGTTCCCGTGGCTGCCAGATTCCTGGTTTCTAAACCGTACTGGAGCCGCGAGCCATTAGCAGGAATGTGAAACCCTCTGTTTTTTTCCTTTGCATCGCGGGATAGCATCGCGATCCCGACAGCTCGGCTCTTCCAGGCATGTCAGCGGTGCCCCAGACTGCCGCGCTACAACGCCTTCCCTCTTATTAAATTTTTGTGTCCGTATTTAGGTAGCGGCCTTCAACTTCTGCGGGGGTGTTTATTTCCCAGCGTAGCCTTCGCTAACCCCGCGCAGTATTCATATATTCATTACCTGCGCACTGTAGTGCTCTGCGTCAATCAATAAACCAAATCATCGCAGTTTAATACAGACTTCAAGCCCGACTGAAGCATCGATCGTTCCTGCTGGTATTAACATCTCCAGCGTGGTGGTGTAGTAACCGCCAGCCGYGTGAGCCTCAGTTCAGACGCGCATTATAATTGGTAGTCAGTCATTTGCAGGCAGAGGAAGAGGAGAAGGATCTGTCGAGATCTGCACCAAGTCAGAATCGGTGCTGGAGCCGGAGTTGCCGTATTGCAATAGGATTGCCTAAGACGCCTTATTTAGGGAGCTCCTGAATCTTAATCTATATATACATCCTGCGGTTCGACTAGACATCTGTCACATCTGTTTTGCATTCGACTGAGTAATTCCGAACAGAAACCTTAAGCCTTACCGAGTGTCAGATGAATCTGTTTTTAGCCCGTAGCCTTACTGTCGCGCGGTGATCTCTGACAGCGCAAAGGAAAATTCTCATAAAAGATTTATCGATCCCATTTATTTATTTATTTAACTCGCGATGCAGTGGTAATCAGTCGTGAATGATGTACAGTATATGCACGATACTATATAAAGCAGTGAAACGTAAATAAAATCTTGCCAACAAATTGAGTCCGTTTAAACGATGAAGATCCTCTAAGGATCAGCCCAATCCGGGCTCGTACGCTTTAAGGTCGCCAGGGCTATTTTTGTTTTTTTGCCATCTAGTGAATTTTGCGTCACAGCACAGCAGACCCTCAGACCCGCCCTTTGTCGTCGTTGCTGTCGTCAATTGTCCTTAATCACAATGGACTGTCAAGTTTTCAGCACGACACCAATGAATTGTTTGACGTCATACACTACCAGGCAAAAGCTCGGACACACCTTTTAACCCCAAGGTCTTTCATGTCTTTCCACTACAATACTGAAGCCGTCCAAAATATGCAATAATCTCCTCCGAACAGTTGATATTGAGATGTTTCTCCTACTTCTGCTCTGTAAAGCTTCATRACGACTCTAATCTGAGGTTCTGGATGTTAATTGGCGATTTCTGAGGCTGGTAACTCTCTGACAAATCTATCCCAGTTAAGAAGCTGGTGTCAGAGCCACTGGAGCAGAAAGAGGTGAGAGCGTTGCAGAAGGGCTCAACAGTGGCAACTTGGCAGTGCTGGGACTCAAACCCCCAACGTTCCAGTCAGAATCCCACTAAACTACAGCATCAAAGCAGCTGCCTTTCAAGTCTTAACCCATAAGAGCCCAGGAACATTTCTCTGCTGAGGGATGATGTGGAGGATGTACTGTAACACGGACCGGATAGACCACATGGAAAGACCAGGCATTTTCTCCATGTTTAAGGTGCCATATGACATTTGTTTTTATATGAACTTGTTCAAGAAATGCAGCCAGAACAGGTCAAATATAGAATCGTGAAACAGGATTAAACAAGCTTTGTGATAATGAGCTACTTTTGTCACATACCCGTCACGGGCACATTTTTGGAAATGATGTCATGGGTAGATTTAATTCACAGATTGTCACATGGCAGCACCAGGATGTTCATTAGATGTCACTTGGGGACTTCACGAGTTAAAGTTCAAGCATAAATAAGCTGAATAAAGAACTTTGCAGAACGTTTAAAGAGTTTCTCTCCGTGGGTCCTTACGAGCRCGAATAACAACTGTAGTTTGTGACTTAATTACCCAATTCCATGTGTGTTAGTTTATAGATTTGAAATATCCAGTATTGTTCTGGAAACAGTGCATTACAAGGTGTGTCCAAACTTTTGACTGGTACCRYACTGTACGTTTTTCTCGTCTGTGATTCCAGGCTTCAGTCATACAGTGTGGAGCTTTTGATGCTCCCTGCCTTTAAATATCACTGACCAGTGCTTGCGCATCATACGACCATCATTTTCCGATTTATGAAGACCGGATCATTCCGGCTCCTCGTTTCATTCCAGCGACTAAAATAATCACGGACGCAAATGATCACCTTCCGTATCCCGTCTTCGCGGAGGCGTCCGACTGTAACGTCCCTCTCGGAGACGATGAAGCGCAGCCAAACTCCAAGTGAGAATTCGTCCTTGTGGGATTCGTTCAGTCCTTTTGTCATGCTAATCAGAACGATGAGGACTTGATTGCCATCAACCTGCTTTGTTCAATCTACTTTTTTTTTTGTTGAGGTGCAATTAAATGGACGTACAGTAGCTCTTGGATACACACATTCCATTGGAATACGGGACTTTGTTGGGTTTGTGTCTTGACTTGACAAGTGCATTTTCAAACGGAGAGAAACGTACAAAAGAAGGCACCGTTTTAGCCTTTCTCACGC
>QMIH01000772.1:18700-32821 GCA_003987875.1 Clarias batrachus | reverse complement strand
TGTGTGCGCGCAGAAGTAGCTACAGGGAATCTGTTAAACTTAGAAGAGAGTGCAGTTATACATTCAGGACCTGGTGATGATGCGCATACAGCACAGAGCATCAGCACAGAGAACAACAACACTCTTTGGGTAAGTACGAACAAAAACATGCACACACACATACACTCGCACAAAGGACAAAGAAGCATAGTGTAGTAGAAAGCACCAGCAGCTGGGTGAAGGATCGCAGTGCTGTGATTTGTACAGAATCCAAACTATTGTAATTCCTCCTTTAAACTGGGATAAAGGTGAACTATTCTTTGCCTGCTAGAGACAAACAATTCACTGTGTGAATCACGTACACACACACACACACACACACACACACTGGGGAACTGATTTACTATTGTTTAACATGTAACAACACAAAAGCGAGGGGTTATGCTGAGTGCTTTGTTGTTGTTTTAAGGGCTCATCAGTGGGAGTCGTTTGTGTTTAATACGCAGTGTGGGAGCGCCAACGCACCAGGTGGGATCAATTCATCAGCGCGTAAAGGCCGACCTCGAGTGCCGTAATCATTCCCTGGTTCTCGCCACGTGTAAAAGTCCGAGTGTGACTCGACCGTGTGAATCAGTCAGAATCAGGTTCCTGGAACACGAGAACATCACGAGCGCTTTCGTCCATCCTGTCGGGTTAATTAACGATCCGCAGCGCTTCAGCATGCCTCGCGCGTCCTCAATAAGCAACAGGGAATTCACCATAGCTACATAAATCATTCGTGTTATGAGAAGTTCACTGGAGCAGCAACAGAATCCAGTCGAGTCATGTTCGGCGTGCCTGAGTCTTTATCTCCACGCGCATGCCCGATGGGCGTCATGTGTCGGGCGCATCCAGCTCGCCTGTTCATGCTGATTGAATTCTTTTCTTCCTCAAAAGGAGAAGATTGGAAAAGGCACATTAATAAGACAGCTGGTGTAGTCGTTGCCGTTCTTATTAAATTTGGAGAGAAAAAAAATATATATATATTGTTTATAGTTATAGTGTTTTAATGCCAGAGCGGATTAGAGACGTACCAGGTTCCTGGACTATATGTGTGTGTACAGTATGTAAATATATAGTGTAACATATTAAACATTCACGCATAACCGTTTCAACAAGCTTGTCATGCACCGTTTGGAAAAGCAATCACGAAATACAAGCTGTACAGATTGTCATGTAAACTTTCACCCATAAAACACGTCTTCATGTGCAGTCTGWGCTAGAATGACTGACTGCCATGGCAAATCGATTATTTTTCAATCACAACACATTCCAATCTTTTTTTTTTTTTTAATCTTACAGCAATTAGCCGATGCTAACAATTTCATACGTCCTCAGAGAAAACTTCACCRTATCCCTGATGAGAAAATGTGTCTGTGGACATGGTGAAGTTTTTAAGCAAACATAAAATGTATACGACRGGTGTTCAAGTCAAACTGGGACCTTTTCCATCGTGCAGAATAACAGATCACAGTTATGAGCCTCCCTTTATTTCTCTATATAATCCAGTGCTACACTAATGCCACTCATCCCAGAGTTTCACTACGGCTTGGATACCGTCAAGGTCTTTTCAGTATGCCGGCGCCATAATCAGACTGCCTGCTTCACGTCTAAAACGCTGGCCTACCAGGAACACCTTTAGTCTCGGTTTGACTTGAACATCCCTCGTAGTTTAAAATGTAGTCGTAAATGCTTTTTGAGCTTTCTGACCAATCAGAAAAGAGAATTCAAAAGCCCAGTGGATCCATGGSTAGCAATGTACCATAGCAAAACCTATACAAATAAATGATTCACTCTTCTTTTACCACTATATCATAAATTGTCTAAATAAGTAACTTATTTTACACAAGTTGAAAAACATTAACTTTTAATGGTTAAGATTTGACTGTACAGCCGTTACACCTGTTGAGTTTACTCTCTGCATATATTYATATATTCATACAGAAACCATGCTCGTGCATTACTCATGATGCCCTTAAATACTCCTGATGAGCTCATACAGCTAATAACTGTGCCAGTCCTCATGATGCTCTCACCGCCGCTCTGCTATATACTGTAGGTTTGCTGCTTGACTGTCTAGACAGGACAATTTTTTGCAAATTAAATGTGATTCGTCCCAGCAGGCAGAAATAAGTGATGACGATTAAATTAGGAGCTCGGGGTATTACCCCAGTCAGGAGAGAGATCTGGAGAAAAGGGATCCGGTTAAAGCAGCAAAGACATTGAAGAGCAACCCGGCAACGTTAAATCTCATTCTCATGCTGGATGATTCACAGTTTTTATTTATTTATTTATTTATTTCTCATTCAGGAGCTTGATGACGGTCTGGATGAAGCCTTCTCAAGGTTAGTGAGGTTTTATTTTTGTGTAGAACATTACATTTTTATAGTTAACTCTTGATATTTAAAAGTGAAATCTATTTTTTTTTWAAACAAAGGTTGTTTATATGTACATTATTTTCTATGTTTACAAAAAAACGAACAAAAAAAATTTTTTTTAATTAAATTTACCATACAGTTGCGTTAACTATAAGCAGGTTTATGTAGAGATTAAATATTTCTGTGACTCTGGAACAGTGAACAAAAACCGAAAGTTAAACCCAGGATGTGATTCACATGTCTAGTAATTTATTGCCTAATACGTTTCTATTATTTCTACTTGGAATAAGTTTTGTTTACTTTCCCCCCCCAACACCCAACAGTCCAATTTTTTTTTTTTTTTGCTTTTGGATTTAAACAAACCGAAAGTCTCAGCTTTCGTTCTGATTCAGACTTGGCAAAACAGACCAACAGTTGTTTCATATGTAGGTGTCCGTTTGACCTCACTCTGAGCTGGAACATTGGAGCTCTGACTGGTGCCATTTTTAACCTCCGTGCATTTGAGCTACAACGTGGGGCTCAAAAACATGGCTGCGTTGTTGTTTGTATTCTGTAGTCACATGCTGACTGACCTGTAGTCAAAGTAAACATGTGTGTGTACTGTCTAGAGAATGACACAAATATTAAAGCATCAGTAAAGCATCCTGAGGCCATTCATGTGTGGAGTCGGCTCACGCACAATTTTGCCTAAGAACACAGCCATGAATAAAGAATGGTACGAAAACATCCCGGTGAAACCGGGCCAAGAACAGTCAACACCCTTTCCATCATGATGGAGCTCCTTGTCACGAGGGAAAAGTGATAACTAAGTGGCTCTGGGAACAAAACACCAAACCTTTGGGTCCATGACCAGGAAACTCCCCAGACCTTAATCCCATTGAAAACTTGTGCTGAATCCTCAAGAGCCGGGAGGACAAACAAAAACGCACAAATTCTGACAAGCATCGATTATGCAAGAATGGGCCGCGCCATCAGTCAGGCCGTGGCCCAGATGTTGATTGACAGCATGTCAGGGTGAACTGTAGAGGTCATGAAAAAGAAGGGTCAACACTGCAAATACCGATTCTGTSCATAAACATAATGTAATTGTCGCGTACTGTACGAAACATAGTAACATCTGACAAAAAGAGGTAAAAACACTGAAGCAGTCGACTTTGTGAAAATCAATATTCGTGTCGTTCTCAAAGCTTGAACTCCTGATGGTGTGAGCGGCCATTTCGGCTTGACGTCACCCGGAGGATCTCCGTCGTTTTTTTCTAGTCCGAGGTTTAGCATTTCATTAACACTTTGCACATTGCGATTAGTTTCATGCATACACGTTTAATGTTCTGCTGAATGAATCGTTTAATTTCTACCACAGCAAAGAGCATGATTCATTTTTTTCTTAACCAAATCCTACCCGACCTTCCCCATTGCACAACTTCGCTCATACATTATATGAAACGTCGCTCGTTCTTTGACCACGTTGTGCACGGTCACTCGCACTGCTCTCTAAATTGAACCTACTGTAGCTTGTGCAGAGGCGAGAGATGTTTCAAGAGATTCGTTTCTGTCCTTCACATGCTGCACTAAAAATAGACTGCAGGGTTGTAGTGTTGCTTCTTTTGCAACGACACCACACCCATCTGAGAGCTTGTTTTTTTTTTTTGTGTGTGTGTGTGTGTGTGTGTGTGGTTTCATGTCGGAACTGTGCTGAATGTGATAAGTTATCCAATGCCCTTATAATCATGAGACTAAGTTTGCGTCTCTCCAAAACTAGACTAAACAACACCTAAGCTCATGTCTTCATCGGAAATATAAAATGAAAGGTGCGAACAATTTTAATCAATCGAGACCAGCATCATAATCTAGTGTGAGCGTTAGGATTTCCTGACTCCATTCTATTCTGGCTAAATTGCTTTCCACCAAAGCTCACATCTCAGAGCCCTAAAGCTCTAAACACTATATTATTGTGTGTATTGAGTGCTCAGCCTGGACAAATCCTACAAATTCAATTAGTCACACCCAGAGATAATTAAATCAGTATGATGAGAAGCCCGGGTCCATTCCAGTTAAAGCTGATATCCAAGAATTTCAGTTGCTGCTG
The DNA here is from genome assembly GCA_003987875.1 of Clarias batrachus. NCBI lineage: Eukaryota > Metazoa > Chordata > Actinopteri > Siluriformes > Clariidae > Clarias > Clarias batrachus. The sequence continues at coordinate 28,339 of QMIH01000772.1, read as the reverse complement.
GGAAATTTCAGCTAGTTTAGCCATGCGCGCGCATGTGTGTGTGTGTCCCACAGCAGATGTTTACATATCTGCGCTTAAACCGTTAAGAGATTATGTATTAAATTGTAATAGGATTGTTTATGAGCTCTTAAAAGTGCCTTACGCAAGATCAGTCAGACTTTACAATAGTGTTAGCGTTCGCAAGGACTGCGTCAATATTTATACCAGAGGTGTGACGCTGTATTGGATGGCATGGAAACAAGTTTTAACAATCTCTGAACAGAGTGCGTTGATTGAACACGGCAACCAATGAAAGTGTGAAGGAGGCGGGGCTTACTGCGCCTTCTGGTTAATAGCATGAGCCAGGTCTAGCGTTCACAAGCACAGGTACGGCTTATGTAAGTTTGTAAGAAGAAAAATTTTGTATTCATAACGTGCAGTCAAGTGCAAAAGTTTTTTGCCCTTATTGTTTATTCATTCATTAATTTTCTATACTGCTTTATCCTGTGTACAGGGTTGTGGGGGGCCTGGAATCTATCCCAGCAGGCTTAGGGCACGTGGCAGGGTACACGGGTGGCAATCAATTTCTCACACCACACACATGTTCACACACCACGGGTAATTTGGGATCTAATCTACATGCATTCAACTCCACACACACACACAGCGTCCGAGACGGGAATCGAACCCGGACCCTGGAGGTGCAAGGCAACATGTTTTTATATACATATCATGTTTTACATGAATTCATTTCTTTGTCTTCTTGCAATGTGCTGCACATCAAGGCGGATTAGGGCAGATATTTCATCCAAAATCAAACACAAACATTGGTCAAACTAAACCAGGTCAAACGTTCAAGGTTTGCGTCTGTCGTTCTTTAGACGGCTGTAGCAGGTTCATATGAGGACAGGATCACCTCTAGACCTTTTGTCTCGAGTCTGCGGGTTCACTCTCGGACATTCGGCACGGTCTCCTTCTCGTCACCAGCAGGTCTGAGGGTGAATACGTAATGCGTCCTGCTCTGTTGCCATGGCATTTTAGAAACCGTGATGATGAGAGATTCGGAAACTGGGAAACGCTAGYATGTGGCTGAACGAGCATGTAGTTATCTAATGCACAGCACGTAGTGCCAGAAAGGGTTATTTTTATAACATGGACTCAGGTGTTAAGAAATGTCCAATCGTATACAAATGAGACAAATTCGAGGGGACATTTAAGCGGAAAGAATGCTCGTTTTCTTCTGATCTATCGGGAATATACTGTATGTGAATCGAGCACTCGGGTTGCCAGTGATGTGCTTCAGATAAAGTCAGTGTGTCTTAAAGTCTAAAGCTAAGCTTTATTCTAAGTGTCTAAACTCTGGGCRGTGTTCTATTCCAGGAAAGCGTCAGTGTCAGAGGTCSGGTGATGTTCCTTGACATGATGTAGATTTACTGTTATTACTCTGAGTGGCTTATTTTCCTATAACTGCACACAGCCATGTGTTTTATTTCTCTCATATTACAGCCACTGATTCATTTTTTACTTGTAACGTCATACTTAATTGCTGTGTAGATCTATTTCATTTTGTAGAGACCTTCTTTTGTGTTGTTTTTCTTAATTAGTGTGGGTGTGAGTGAACCCACACAGCTTCACCTCTCTACTCAGCACTGATTGACCTGTAGAGAAGCTTCGAAATTAGTGCCAGCATGTGGTCCAGGCTGTAAACAAGCACACAGGAGTCTAAAAGGTCTGAGGAAAAGCTGACCGGCGCCATCTACAGGAAAAAAAAAGCATTACAGTGCCAAACTGTGCCTGATTCATTTATATATATATATATGTATTTTTTTGGTCTGTAGTCTTCTGTAAACTTTATTCGCGCTCACTGCTTTATCTTGTGTGATGATGTGTTTCTCTCCAGCCGCAGTTTGGATAGTTTTGAGTCGTGTTCAGGTAAAGACGTGCATCATTGAGTGTATAGTGTCTGTCTCAGGCATGTAGTGTCCTGCGCTGTCCATTTTGCTCCATTTCCAGCTACAACCATTACACCTAGTCTTCACCGTAGCTCATGCGTAGAGTTCTTAGTCTGTTTTTTACATTTAGTGTCTTTTTGCATTAGTAATATTCATTCATTCATTCATTCATTCATCCTGTTGTCTAATAGTAGTAAGTCAAATTGAATTAACACGTGATTTTAAAGATGCATTATCGCTGTATCAGTTGGAAGGAGTTAAAGAAGCTTCTTATCACCTGCTTCACCCTGAATTTACGCCTCACGCCCTTACACATGTGAGTAATGTACCGTAAAGCTCACAGTTTACTAGAAATACCACGAGATGAACGAGAATGCAAAATTCAACACAAATCGAGTCTGACTTGCTACAAATAGACAGCCAGTCCTGTATGTCTTTACAAATCAGTGCAGTTTGTCATCTTCAGTCATATATGTTATAACGCTGTGGTTACTCCAACAGTATTCTTAAACAACCTGAAATGCCATCTGATTGCATCGCGGTTGCCAGATCTTAAAAAAAAAAATTTTTTTATGTGCCAAAAAGTGAAAAGTTTGGAAAGTTTTAAATTTACTCAAATTTGTTTGATTGGTCAGTACGATGGAACGTCTTCTCCGATCAGATTTTGTGATTTGATTGACGCATTGTGTCATTCGACAATTTACAAAACTGTCAAGGAAACTTTGTTTTGTAAATTCGTTTAATAACGCGAGTTGTCACTCAAATCACAGAGGATTCATCCAGTCTTCCGGATGAGACAACTTCAGCAGTTCCAGCATCGAGTGCTTTGTCTTTTTGTTTTATCTACAAATATTATTTGAAGGCTTAAATTTTCATTCAACTGTAAAATATGTTTTGGCACCCCCTCCCCTATAGCTTTCCTTTAAGATTTCAGTGCTTCAGGGCTGGAATCCATAACCTCTGATTATGCAAAATAAAATAGATGTTTGTGCATTACCCTTTGAATAATAGAGGAGAGGAGAGGCTCAGAATTCCAGAAAATATTCCTGTTTTATTATTATTATTATTATTATTATTATTATTAATTTGCTTGTTAATTGCTTGTTCCCTATTTTAACCTGCAGACTCGCTGAGTGTCGTGCTAACCCCCAGGTCCTGGACACTGGGCTAAACCCTCAGGATTACAACACTGACGAGTGCCTGTCACCCTCCAATTGGGACAAAGCCGACGGCGAGGCCCCCGACACCGAGGATGCATTCGGCTTCTGAAAGCACAAGAGACGATGATGGATTGAAAGGTGATAAAGGACAAGGGAAGAGGACGATCTCGTCCCTGATTGATGGACAGGACCGAGTGGAAACTGAACAGATGCTGCGTCGTCATCATCGGAATACAAGAACTGCACAGACCAAAGCAATAAATGTGTTTGTCTGTTTTGGTTTTTGTTTTTGTATGTGAGAGGTATTTGCTTTAGTCTGCTTGTGTATTATGCTGCTTTCCGTTATGGTCAGTTTTGTATTTTTTGRTTTCCTTCTCTTTGTTGTTGCGTGTAAGATATATGAGATACATGTCTGATAACTGCGTTAATGAGAGAGCTGTGTGTGATGTGATGCGTGTAATGTTTAGAGTGCTTCAGGTCAGAATTGGGCTATGCAGTATAACACTGTAACGATGTTCTCTCGTGTAGAGAGATTAACAACTAGGGTTGTTGTCTAACACTTTAACGTATCGCTGTGTCGAAGGTAGAATGTTGTGTGGATGATCCCAAGTTTGGTTAACTGGTGATAAAATATTTTAAAGAGATGTATGAACCTGGCATGACAGGGTGTTTTATCCTTTTCAGCTTGGTTGTTCTTACAGCACTGGCCGAGCTTTAGCATCTTGGAGAACCAAAAATAAGAGGCGAGAGAGTTTATACTGATTTTCTTATATTTTCTATTGGAAATGTATTTTTGTACTCCCTGCCAAGAATGTTTCCAAAGCACACGGTTTAATTTCAGGGAAATAATATTCATGATAAATTTTTGATTTGTGGCTAATTCGTGTGTGTTTTGCCCTAAAGTGAGGTCATGTTCATTAGCAGATTATTACATAAGGAACCTACCACCTGCTGATCTTTCACTCGCTTGGTGTTACATGCCTCAGCCCTGTAGGGTTTTAGATTTTTTTTTTTTTTTTCAAACTCCAGTTCACCTCTCAGTGTTAAACTTTACATTGTTTAGATTTAGCTTTTCTCATTTCAGTGCTCGGATTTTTGACTGCATCCCATAATTCTGTTTTTGTATTAAAGGCCATAACCTTTCAGCGCATGAGTGTGAAAATGGAATAATTTTATAAAATAACCAAAATGTTTTCTATCCTAGTAGATCAAGCAGTGAAACCCGAAACTTACRCCTGTTGAAATAATTGTTTTATTTTTAATATAAACTTTTAATGTAGATAAATCGGTATATCAAAGAAGTTTCACACGCAAAGATTTCATTCACTGATTACAGCACACAATGTGGTGGCTTTTTATGTGTGAAAATGATTCCTCATGCTCCCAGAACCACTCTTTTTCACGATTCTCTCTCTTTTTTTGAATAAGACTTTGGGAAGATGTGATAATTCTGCTTAAGCTTCATGCGGTTCCCTTCTTCCCCTGGCGAGCACCTTGCTCTGGAATAGACACAATGGGCCGATTACAGCACAGATCTGTCCTGCACTAGTTCAGCTTTTTATTTTGTTATATTTGGCCCAGATCCAACACAGAAGCAAAACTACGATGGCCTTGATCTGGCCCAGACTTTTCCCAAAATCTTTAACAAACCTGACAAAAGGATTTGGCTAATGGATAAACGCACAGCTTATTTTTGAACAATGGGCCAAAACGCACAGGTTTGTTCTGTAGATCTTATGTAAATTTAGCCCAGAACTCATCCAGCTCAGACCCAGGGATCGTTATCACATCTGGTCTGAATGGGACACAGATCATAAACGTGTACACCAAACATTAAACCCCTGCTAAACCAAGACAGATGTGGCCCACCTTTTTACTATTTTCTAGCTTTCATAATCCAATCCATAATAATATTATAGTAGCACACATTCTCTTGCCTAGTGTAATGATCAGGTGACCCCCCCCCAACCCCCCTCCATCTTCTCTCTCTCTGATGCACCATATATTGGCATAATGGCTATTCTTTCATAATGGCTGGTAACTAACCATGATCTATAGTGCCTTTAGTAAATAACTGAAAGACAGCAGTATTTTCTCCAAGTCCGGCTGAGTTGTCTTCATGTTTCCAAGGCACGGTAAGAATAAATATTCGAATCCTTACACTATACCATGTGTATAAACTAAAAAAGCTTACCAGTTCACACACTCACTAATTCGTCGTCTATACCGCTTAATCCCGTATACAGGGTCATGGAGGATCTGGAGCCTATCCCAGGAGGAAGTCTATTCCCTGTGGGAGGAAACCGGAGTACCTGGATGAAACCTACCAAGCACAGGGAGAACATGCAAACTCCATGCACAGAGATGGGAACTGAACCCGGTCGGGACTCGAACCCAGACCCTGGAGGTGCAAGGCGACAATGTTACCCACTACACCACCACGCCGTGCAGTTCATACATCTAAAGAAGTATTTATTTTACTCGTAACTAATCGTCTCAGAATTACTCTTAGGAATCGGGCTCACAGGTCGTTTAGGACTGAAAATGTTCCTAGCTCAGAATATTGCTTTAACTGTTTCTTCACATTTTACTACCTCCCCAACAAGCAAAATTCTCTCATCCTCTCCAGTTTCACTTTCTTTTCCTAATCATTTTGACCAGATTATGCCAGTCCAACACTATTACAGTGTCTGTTATAGGGGCTTGAGTCAGTTGTGATTGGAGCAGACTGATTAGGATAACGTCACACATCTATACATTTTGTCTATATGCATAGAGCTTTCACAAAACTTCCGCTGATTTCACCATTTTGCTTTTCCACTCTTTAAAATGACAAAATCTGTAAAAACTACAACACACACTTTAAGTTGCAGCCTGCTTTACGCCTCTCTGTCGTAAAAACATTGTGCGTTTTCCCTGGCACAATCCAACTCCTCGATAAAAAGAAAAAAAGTAGGAACCGTCCTAAATAACTTTTATGTCCTACTCTGAACTAGGAATATTTACAGTCCTAAATGAACTTTGAGCCCAATTCCTACGAGTGATTCTGAGACGCTTAATTAATACATGCCCCGACCAGCCACTAGAGGGCTCTCTCTCTCTCTCTCTCTCTCTCTCTCTCTCTCTCTCTCTTGTCCCTCTTCAGAGACGTACTGTAGAATGAATGATTCTGTTTAAAACCCTTAAATAAGGAGAAATACTGAGGGGAGAAGGGTGGAAAAAGACCAACACACCGCTCTCACCGTCACTTGTCTAGTTTTAATTAGAACATTTAGCAATCCTAAATGTMATTACAACAAACATTAAAATCTTAATGACTCTACAGCCATGTGCTTCCATGCAGCTAGGTCACACATAGTCACCCAAACATGCCTAATTCCTTCAATTCCTTCAACAACAAAGAACGAACTATTAATAACATGTGAACAAGTCTTATAATTCTTTGCGGATTTTAAATGAGGAGAAATAGTGAGGGGAGAAGGTTGGAAAAAGACCAACATGCAATACGAAGCGTTTCCCAAAGACCCATGAAGTGGTATCTCAAGTCCAGGCTCCATGTCAAGTCCCGATCTCATGCTCATGCCAAGGCCCCTCCCATACATCTTTTCAGCATGTTTTGGTTCATCATTTTTGCTATTATCATTTATTTACTCTTTAGCTTGTTTTCGATTTCTATTAAATATGAATTATCCTACTATGTGCCTGTCTTTGTGTAAAAATATACATTTAAATGGCTGAAAACCTTTTGTCCAGTCAAGCTTTTTGTTAATAAAAACTTTGTGACGACCTGAATGTACTGAATGACCAGATTATCATGTCTATGGAGGTCTTTTGTTCCTGATGGCATGGCGATATTCTAGGATTCACATTGAATGTGGTCGACTTCATTTTATTGCCACATACTGTATCATTTCTGAGACTAGACCTGACTAACTGGAGCATAACCCCGTCTCCAGAGGCGTGTACAGTGACCGCTATGTTTGATGGGTGCATCGCTTCATGCGCTTTCCTTCTTACCCTGACACGCCCATCGCTCTGGAATAGACTCAATCTGGACTCATCAGGTCACATGACCATTTTCCCATTGCGCCACCCTTTTTCAAACTAGCAAACTGATGCCTTTTTTTTTTTCCAAACAAAAGTTTTTTCTAATGGCCACACAGCTGTTTAGTCCCAATCCTATGAGTTCTCATCACACCATGGTATTTACAGTACACTCAAAYGACTAAAAAGCATTGCATGCCCTTTCATGCATGATCTATATATTTAAGGTGTGAATATACATCATCATGGTAAGTGACGTAGAGATCAAAAGTGTATGTGCATGCGACTGTGCTTGTCACGTGGGGTGATATCATGAAGACGCTTGATTATCACTCTGTCTCTCTCCCACACATGTGTGCATGAATAAAATGAAACTATCCTCACATAAACAGGGGTGTATACAGTAGATACACGGCCAAAAATAAGCATGCCTGAGATGCTCCGTCAGTAATAGTCTCTGAGCCGGAGGATGATGATGTCTGGCTGCTCATCTGCTCCAGTTTGTCCGTGTTAATGTGTTGTGTATATTCGTGCTTTTAGTTTAGACTTTTTTTTTTTCTTCACTTTTTTTGTTTGCTGTTCGTTTGTTTTGTGCCTGTTTGGGTATTGGTGACGTAACACGCAGTGTGCACTGTTAATATAAATGAGCATATCTCACAGACGGACCAAATACATTTTAAAGTGTTTAAAGGTTTTTATTTTCTCAACTTTCTTTTTTACAAGTTTGACATTGACATTAGTGGCACTTCTCTATTTAAAAAAAAATAAGAAGGAAAAACAAAAGCCTGGTTTTGTAGTCTATTTCACTTTTATGCAATTTCTCTAATTACTTGGCATTTATTCCATATGTTTTCTTCGAGGTGAGGGTGTAAAGATTGCAATTATGCATGACATAAAAATACTCCAAAAACTGACACAACAGCATGTAAAGATAATAAGATCCAGCACTCCAGCAGATAACACTCCAGCAGAGCTCTTCTATACCAGGTCTTAAAGGGTTAAACAGCTGGAATGGGGTGTGGCTTCTGCTCCTCCATTCAGTCATATTATTTATGTAGGTGTTAATAATGTGTTGATGGGCTCCTATACTACTGTAATTCCAGGAATTGAAAATATCTAGTTGTTTTCTGTGTATTTTCTTTTAACTTCCTATTTTTTTTTAAGGTTATACAGCCAAATTAGTGCGTCTTTATGTACAGAAGAATGAACATGCTTTTCTTCTTTTTGTTGGAAACTTTATTATTTTCTAAAAGTGGAAAAAGCTGTGTTAAATGATTTATGCCGCTCCCAGGGTGCACACCTTTTATGCCACAATGATGATCTAACTTTTGCTTTCGGTTTTGTTTCCGCTTTTTATTTGTWAGACAAAACTTTCCCTCTGAGCGACAGAGCCAAGAGACTCCAGTGTCCACAAGCAAGATAGCAGGTGAGACATGTCTTAAATGTTTTCCTTCATGTCATGTTTAAACATTTATGTACAGTATTTAAGAATAACTGCCAAATKTTTTTATTGTCATATTTTAAGTTATTGTATTTAATCCTCAACATAAAAAGTCAGTTAAAGGAGTCCATGGCCTGGTTTCTTTCTTCTAAACTGCTGCTGCTGGCATGCTTTGTGGTTCTGGCAGCTTTGCTGTTTCAGGTAGGCTCAAATTTGACTACTGATGTAATAATTCTCTTGTTAAGTGTAAAGGTACATACTGTATATAAGCATGAAAGCGCGTTGGATTTTTGGATATTTTTCATACTGTACCCTAGGATAAATAAAGTGAAAGGTAAAAATGAAATAACATTAAATAACATAGCGCAGTGATTGAATGTTGGATGATTCATTTTTCATTTTAAAAAAATGAAAGAAAATAATTCTATATCAACCTTTTCTAATCTATAATAAAGAAAACAATCTTTTATAGCTATATATAAATATTATAGTTAAATTGTCAATGTCTTTAACTGTGTGCTGATCACAAATTACTATTTGTAGAGAACTGAATACAACATAAGTGAACTAGCAGTGGAGGTATGTGCCCCATATATGCACCTATATGAAATAATTACTACTTTATGCTTCTATATAGCACCTGGGAGGTTATTAGTTAATTTATTTAAATTGTATTGTTATATGTATTTAAACCTATAACATAAATCACCCTAAATGCCTTTTCTTACAGATTTTTAAGCAAAAGAGCAACATCTTAAATGAACATGGTATGTACTGCATGTTGACATTAGCAAAAAGACATCAAAAAAAAATGCAACAACATTCATAAAACTTAATGAAATTTTCATGTTCTATTAATAACAGAATTGAGCAGTGAGCTTCGGATCTTGCTAATCGGGAAGACCGGTGTAGGCAAGAGTGCAACAGGAAACACCATCCTTGGAAAAAAGGTTTTCGAATCTGACATCGCCTCTTCCTCTGTAACTACACAGTGTGACAAAGCCAATGGAAGTGTACATGGCAGAAAAGTGTTTGTTATCGACTCTCCAGGCCTGTTTGACAC
>QMIH01000771.1:284380-299603 GCA_003987875.1 Clarias batrachus | reverse complement strand
TTCTCTGAATGGGACCAGTACACTCCAACGGCCTATGTAGTAGTTAACTCAAGGTAATGCATGAGGTAACTAGCTTGCATAGATCACGCTACCCAGACATAGCCATTGCACTAACAGCTGTGATCTAAGACCCTTGAGATTATTCATTTTCTTCTATATGGACCAAGTGGTTGATCGAACTCGGGTTACATATACATTACATAATTGACTTAATTTCTTCTACCTTGGGTCTCACACAAAACACATTTAACCTGCATACTACTTTACCTAAAGAAAGAGATGGAATTAATAATAGAGTCAGGTTCAATCAAGGGTCTTCTTCTTCCACTATTAAAAAACTATAGCACAAGGTTTGCTATTGGCATTAAAAAATGTATTTTGCCACGAAACATCCTTTACTAACTCACTCACTCACTCACTCATCGTCTATACCGCTTAATCCTGTATTCAGGGTCACAGGGGGGCCTGGAGCCTATCCCAGGAGACTTAGGGCACATGGCAGGGGACACCCTGGACAGGGTGCCAATCCATTGCAGGGCACACACACATACACACTCTCACACACTCATTCACACACCAATTTCCAATTTGGGAATGCCAGTTAACCTAACCTACATGTCTTTGGACAGTGGGAGAAAACCGGAGTACCCGGAGGAAACCCACCAAGCACGGGGAGAACATGCAAACTCCATGCACACCTGGCCGAACCTGGACCCTGGGGGTGCAAGGCGACAGTGCTACCCACTACAACACCGTGCCACCCCTATAACTATATATAGGAAAACAGAAATGCCATATACGATGCTTATGTCTTGCTTTAATTATTAGAATTGTAGCTTTCATTTAGTTCATACAGTTAGTTGAAGAGTTAAGCATTTGACAAAACAGTCTGCCCTCATCATTTGGATTTTTTACATTTATCTTCTTCATAAAAAAGTTTCTCCAATAAATATTGATATTTTGGTGATTTAATTTGTAAATTGCAATTTTATTTTAATTAGCATACATATAATTAATATAGAACCTTTATTTTTTCTACTTTCCAAGGTGATCAATGACTCTTTATGACAATTAATTAATTCATAGTTGCTCATAATGAAAATATTGAGTTGAAAAAAAAAAAAAACCCTGTTATCTCTGTTCAAGAAAAAGATTAAACAGAATTGACCCATTCTTTGTGATATAGCTCTGCAAGGAAAAAGTGATCTCATCCAATCCTGTGTTTCCATGGAAATTAATTCAGTCCGTGTTGCCAAGTATTTTATTTTATTGGGGATAATATATTCATATTAAGAATTCATATCCACAATGATCCCTGAACAGTGTGATCAAGTATTAACTTAATTTTAAACTTATTATATGTATTACTAGCAATTTAAATGGGATAATGTGGGAAGCAGTCCTGTTAAATTAAAGATTACTTCCCCAATTGCCATATATAAAGTCTGTGCTTTATAACATTTTAGAAAATGAAACATCTCCACCTGACTTTCGTCTACTTTCCTTGATAAAACACTGCTACTAGGGGAAAAGTCCTGGGCCCGTATTTACTATGCGTCTCAGAATCACACATGGGAATCGCTCAAAGTTAATTTGGGGCTAAAAAACAACTAACTGAAACATACAATGAAATTCTTTTTCTTTGCTTTTCCCCAATGAGTGCCACTAAAAAGTAAATATAAACATAAAATTAAATATATATAGGTATAAAACAATAGGTATAAAAAGGATATACTATATCAAACATAGAATTAAAAGCAGAATATTAAAATATGAAAAAAATAAAATGAGAATATCAAAATATATAAAAATATACAGTATACTGTAAACAGTCCACATAGTGTGCAAATTACGCAAGTGTATGGAAAAGTAGGCAAAATATGTTTGAGAAAAAAGTCTGCAGTGTGTGTGCAAAGCTGCAATGGATTGTGCAAATTGTTCAAATTATTGTGCAGATGATTCCCACAGTGTCAGTTGTGACGACTCCAAATCACTACCATTTCAAAGCTGGATCTTTGCTGTTAGTAAAAAATGTAAAGTAGCAAACATCTGCGAAGACAGCAAATAACCATTAATAAACCAGTTGCATACCACCCATGATATGTCACAAAAATGTTATTCCATTGTATTCCGTTTTTGTACAAATTTATCTTTTATGAGCTCTGTCACTCAGTGTTACCAAAACATTCCTCTTCTGCTCACATCACTGTCTGAATGTTTCCTTCCAGCTTCTAACCAGTTACGACACCTTAGCCACACTAAGTTTTAGTGGAGTTAGAAGTGCTTTTCTATTTTAGGGATGTTGATAAATTTCTTACTCTTTTACTTACTCTGAAATGACTTGCTCTTACTCCTACTCCTAAAATAGAAACAAATCACTGTGAGAATTTTTGGCCATTTTGGCCAATCTCCTTCTGGAGATTCTTGCACAAAACAAAAAGCAAAACTAACAAAAACAAAGAAACAAACAAAAAAGGAAAGGGCCTGCTACTGTCCATGGAATTAGGAAACGAAGTGCATAGAAAGGTGATCTACTGGCAGTGCTCTGTTAAACTTATCCCACAGTTGACTTCCGTAAGTCACCAATCACTCAATCTCTCATTTTCTATAAGGCTTATCCTGTAGATGGTCATAAAAGGAGCCTGTCCCAGGGGACTCTGAGAAATTACATCCTAGATTGGGTGCTAATCAATCGCAGAGCACACATGCACACATTCACATGCTACGGGCAATTTGGAAATGCAAGTTCTCCTATTGTGCATTTTTTTTTTAGACTGTGGGGCAAAAACGGAGCAGCCAGAGGTAACTCACCATGCGGTTTAAGCAGCAGGGGACTCTATGACTTCAAATGCCCCTCACCAGTTCATAAGTAAACAAAGTATGCATGTGGTACCTGGTGCACTACAGCGCGCATGTGGCAATCAGTGTATAGGCAGCGATCTTATCTTGACTAAAATATTAATGACTTTTTGTTTCTGACAGGGACACAGTAAGCAGAGGGAGCAGTAAGGAGTGAAAGAAGAAAGACCTAAATGTAGTTGCTGATAAACAAGCTTGTTAGTTACGGTAGCTAACCCAACTTACTTTCAAATTGGACATTTAAAAAAAAATCTTTTGTGACTTTAACTGGTGGCATGATGGCTCAGTAAGTAGATGGATGGATGCAGGGAGTTTGTATGTTCTCCCTTAGTGCTGGGTGGGTTTCCTCTGGGTACTCCCACAGTCCAAAGACATGTAGATTACACTAATTGGCGTTTTGCCTTGTGCCCAATTAAAGATTTCTTTCTTGATATGCTCCTAGTTCAGGGCACATATACCAATTCTCAGGTATTTTTAAATTATGCACATACTATTTGTCATCGTGTATATCAGTTTATCCTGCATTCAGGGGGCCTGGAGTCTATCCCAGGAAACTTACTGTAGGGCCTGAGGCGTGGTACACCCTGGACAGGGTGCCAGTCCATCACAGGGCACACACAGACTCACACACTCATTCACACACTACGGGCAATTTGGGAACGCCAATTAGCCTAATCTGCAGGGCTTTGGACTGTGGGATGGAACCGAGTGCCCGAACGAGACCCACCAAGCATGGGGAGAACATGCACACAGAGACGGGAATATGCAGATACTAATGAACCATATTTTGAAGAGTTTGATTGAAGTGCTCATTTATTGCTAATAAATGAACTGCTCAACAGTTCATTTATTTTTATATGCTAAATTATGGTATGACTCGAGGTTCTGCCTAATATTTTGTATAGTTGACAAAGTGAAGAGCAAAAAAAAAAACATCACCTCTGCCGCAGAGCTTCCAGGTATCACATTCCATAATCCATGTAAACAAACACAACAAAGCCATGTCACTGTGCACTACATTAAGATGGCCTGATGAGCGTCATAGCAATTCTTTGGAAGGAGATCTCGATCTGTGGACGTGAATGAAACAGCCTTTGGTGTTTGCCAGAGGATTCAGCATTTTCCACTGATTAGTTCCATTTGTTTTACAGTGTTTCTCACTCCAGTTCTGTCTCTACAGTTAGAACTGCTCATATTACATATCATTGAATGCTAATGCAGGACTCTTATATAAACATTCTCCTTAACAATGCTTGTATTTTTGGTCAATCTGTCCCCAGAATCAATGGATGGTTGACGTGTGGGCTAATTGCTGTTTCCATAATGATGCGCATCATCAACTATTCCCCAGGATAGGAAACACTCATCCTTTGTGATAAATGGGAAGGAGCTGATTGAGAGAGAGACAGTGAGAGGGGCTGCCTGTGCCCAGATCATATGCCATGTGATCTCCTGCCGGCTGGATCTGCATGTCGTTGTTGCTGGTTGGTCAGTAACGTGGTCATTGTCATTGGACCTACTCTGATATTTTTGGAAGAAGTCATGTGATGACCTGCTCTAGCACCACATGATCGAATGATGCTGTAATGTCACACTTGGTCAGCAGCCACCTGCAGCAGACATATTGGAGCTGCTGCGCAGAGACAATTGAGCAATCATCCTTGCTAAATCTAAGTATATGGAAGCATTGATGCTGTGGTTCCAATGTTGAGCCAACAAACTGCAGGATTGCCTGTTTATTTGTGAGCTGTTTTTAATTCAATTCAATTCAATTTTATTTGTATAGCGCTTTTAACAATTGACATTTATAAAAAGAATAATTTAAGTTTGTATGAAATGTGAACATGTATGAATCAAAATGATAAGATTGGTAAGTGGAAAGGGAAAACTCCCTAAGATGGCAGTAGGAAGAAACCTTGAAAGGAACCAGGCTCAACAGGGAACCCATCCTCATTTGGGTGAAACAGCTAGCTGGGATTGATCTGCATCATATTGTGTGAGACTGGAAGTTCAGTATAACAGGAGATGTGTTTAAGTTAATATGGATTCCAGTTCATTACTGGAGGCTCAGGTAGACTGTAGACTCCAGTCCTGAACTATCGAGCAGTTGCAGTCATGAGCGAAACAGCTGTCAGCATCAGCAGAGGCCAGGACCGTCTTTGTGGAACCGGCCCCAGTCACCACACGCATCCCAGGCAGACCACATGGGGCATCCATGCAACGAGATCTCCAGCCAGAAGCAGGACACCAGGACGAGTCAGACAAGTCCAGGGGGCTAGAGTGGGTCTCTCAACAGAGAGACAGGGAGAGAGGAGAAGAGAGAGACAGAGAGAGGAGAAGAGAGAGGAGAGATGGCAGTTAGGTATGCTCACTGTTAAACAATGTATAAAGTGAATGTCTATTTAGTGCAGAGAGAGAGCCAGAAACATGCCACAGACATGCAGGCTCCCTGAGATGTAAAACGACCATCAACAAACCTGAGTGATCAATAAGAGTGGGGAAGGCAGCACCTAAACATACCAGCTCCATGTGCTGTTTGGCAATGTGCATATAATACCTGTCCTGTAAAAGGTCTGTGTTTGTACATGTTGCATAACCACAAATTAATTTTAAGAAGGATGAGTAAAGTAAGTTTGACTGATCTATGCAATTAATTTAAGTGTGCTGTGCTCTTGGATTTTGAATGGATCAATAGGAGTCCTGATAGCACAAATTTGTTATTTACTCACTCTGTGCACAATCTACCATCAGCTGATCAAATGATTAGCTGGTGGTAAATCTCAAAATTTATAATGCAACATCCAGACTTATAAATATTTTTGACAAAGAAAAGTTAATGAGGTGAAATGAAAAGAAAGAAAACCTGCTTCATAAAATCTGCTGTATGTAATTGTGTGCGAGTTCTTACAGTTCATGCTTAATGTTATGTACATACACTGTATTGTGAATCAGGCTAATGTTTTAAGTTGTCATGGCCTGGCTCACTATAAGTGAAGTAGAATATAAACTGAACACCTTGCTGAAATACGTGCTAAAAGACAGGAAGAGACGTCTCAAGAAGCTCCACAAGACTCTTACAGCAGGCGCTCAAGACCTGCCATCCTTGAGCTGGATGGACCTCTGCAGAGAAAAAGATATTGTCATATATTTATGAACAATTGTATACAGGGTCTCAGACAGAGAGATAACGATGTAGATAGCACTCTGGATAATTTGTGAAATTTTGTTACCCACAACTCAAGAAGTAGTTATTTGGGTCATAGATATCAATAGCAGCTGTCAGTCTGGTAGTTGCTATTTCTATGTTAATTTTCTTTTCTGGTTATGGTGATCTTAAAGACAACAGGAACTCTGCCTCTGTGTGTGTTAACTATAAAGGATTATGTCCCACTGAGAGGATAGTGCACCAACTACTGTGTCTCAAATGCATTCTTTTGAGTGTGTGACAGACCGTCCTGGGGGCAACAGAATTTGACACCAAGTGTGTTTAATAGTGACATTAAGAGCATTTCCAACACTGAAACAGCTGTGTGGCTATATGAAAACTTGTTAGTGGGGCTAATCTGGAAAAAAGATTGGAATTTACTAGGAGGCATAAAGATTCGTTTTTCTAAGCAATGGAAAAATGACATTTTCTGATGACTTTCTTCCAGAGTGATGGGTGTATCAGGGTAAGAAAGGAGTGTTATAGCTGGGGTTGCTTTAGTTAGGAAGGTCTAGTCTTTCTAGTGTTGTCACAATAAAATGTCCTAAATAGCAGTTAATAACAGTGTAACTGGATGTAGAAACGGAGAAAATCAATTAAGAACTTGTTTGTGAATGTCCATCTGTGACAGTGGGCAATTAGACAGTGGGCAATAGGTCCACAATAAAAATTGTAACTGTGCAACTATAATCATCTAGTAATTCACCAGGCCATGGTTCGACCTTATAATAATGTCACAAATACTATAGTTCTTCATGGACCTCTAGAGGTTAAGCTACATATAGGAGCTATTTTGCCATGATGGGGTGTTTCTAACAGCAGGAGTGGACCAGCTTAAGGACCACTAAAAAAAGTATCAGCGTTGTCCTGGAAAGTCATCTTAGTGTACAGTGATGCCAATGAGATATGTTTTGAGTGCCAAGGAAGGTCATGGTTTGTTTCCACCATCGAACTGTTAAAAGGTAATTGGAAATTTCCACTTATGCTGGAACCCCTCAATGAAGGGAGACTGCTTTTAGCCTAGACCGAAGCTGCCCACTTCCTTTATGCTACATGGGGATATGACTTATATCTTTCTCACATGACTGATATCACTTTCCAGTGGTCACCTGTTTACCTGTTTCGACTACTTGTTGTGTACACATATTATGTATATCCTTTACAAGAGGTTTCCTCTGTTACGTTGTACTATGGTAATTTACTTTTTTATTATTATTTTTTTTTTTTTTGTAAAATAGTAAGTCTTCTGAGTAGCATTTTAGAAAATTTATAATTTTCTTATATAATTTTTTTTTTTTTTTTTAGAGTACCGTAGCAGGATTCAGCTCCAGAATCAGTTTAATGAGACGGAGTAGTTCCTCAACAGAATTACAACAAAGGGGTTCTTTCCTACTGCTTTATGACTTTGTTGTGGTTATTACCTTCTGACTTGAATGTATAGTAAGTATGCACTTTTCCATCCTGTTTGCAATTATTCTTCACTGATTTGGATGTCGTTTCTTTCCTTCGGCCTCTTTTTCACTCTGTCACATCTTGTACTCTGTGTATCCCCGTGTAGATTAATCTCATTGTGGGGTGACAAGGAGTCATGTATTTTTGTTTATTTGTGTTTGTATGTATGTGTGTGTGTGTGTGTGTGTGTGTGTGTGTGTGTGTGTGTGTGTGTGTGTCTGTGTGAAGTAGAGATTTTTATTCTAAAGTAAGAGCATGAGAGATCCCTGGTGCTTTATATCCCCCAACCACTTCGCAACACACAAACATCTAATAATGAATAAAAGCAGGAAAGGAAAGAAGGGAAATTGAAGAAAAAATGAAATGGCTGTCAACTCTGTCACCATCCATATGCTGTACACCACTAAGCTAGGCCAGCTTACTGTTTCTATGTGTGTGTGTATGTGTGTGTGTGTGTGTGTGCATGTGTCTTTACTTCTAATCTCCTTCGGGACTGCTATATATGCACCATCATCAGTTGCTGCAGCTGAATATTTCATTTGGTTTCATCAGACACACACTCGGGTGCACGCACACATACACACAGCAAACTCAATGTGGTCAAAATCTTGGAATTCTTTTTTCGTTTTTTCTTTTTGTGTTTTTTTTTTATTTTTTATTTATGACTCATCTGTCACTCGAACAAAAGAGGAGAAATGACTCTTTTTCAGGTTAGAATGATTTAGATGATTAAAAGTGTTCACTTCTGGACAAGCAAACTTCCTTCCTCAATCCTTAATCCTCCTTTACACACATTTCCACTCACTCGGCCAGCCAGAAATAAACAAGCCTGCGGTGACGTGGGTGGGTTATGACATTCAGAATCTGCTGGTCCACTCGTATTCTTTATATATAATGGGACCCGTAGCATAGACACAATAAAAATATCATTGGCTAAAGTGCTGTATCAATGGTAAGTGCTGGCTAAAATGTCTGTAGCACTACTTGTTATATGGTTGTGTGGACGTATGCTATTTATTGCATGTCACCATATGTTAAAACTTCATACTATGCCGCATAACAGATTACAGCGTAAATATTGCAGCGGATATATTTTCTTCTAGAGGTTTTGGTAAAATGGGCATTGCAAGAGAATTTTTGGCAAAACCAATGGCAAAAGAGCAGCATGGTGGCTTATTGATTAGCATTGTTAGGTGCGCGTTAGAGTACTCGGATTACTTTTTTGATGTAACGATGAATCTAAAGCGCTAGATCCGCCATTTAAGTACTCAGTTACTTAGTAATCCGTTATTCAGACAATGTATGTAATCCGTGAGCCAGATAGGGGTATTAGTAGTTAACAGATTATGGGCCAAACTTTGCTGAGTGATGATGGTAGAATAATTATGTGTGTGTGGAGTATGCATGTTCTCTCCGTGCTTCGTGGTTTTCCTGTAAGTATTATGGTTTCCTTCCACAGAAGGAAACATGAAGACTAGGCTATATGCCGATCCCAAATTGTCCTATAGTGGGTGAAAGTGTGTGTGAATATGTGTGCCCTGCGACGGATTGGCACACATCCAGGTAGTTTCCTGGGATAGCTCTCCAGGCCCTCTGCGGCCATGTATACAGGATAAAGCAGTAAAGACAATGAACGAGTGAGTAAACGGAATAACGTTTACATTGAATAATCTACCTAAGGTAACAGAAAATGCCAGGTTACACATTAAATGCAAATGGAAAGGAGGGATCAAAATTTCATAAACCTATTCATAAACCATGGAGACTTTTCACAGAGAATTTTCCACAGAATAGTGGTATATCTGATTGACATTGCGTTTAAAACTTTATAGCAGTTTCTCTTTTCAAATAATATTTTTTAGCCAAAATTATAACCACTCAAAAACCTTATCAAGCGGTTGATGATGGAGACATTAGTAAAAGTCTGTGTGCATCTACGTTGCCAAGTTTATCAGCATGTCCTTGGCATGCCTACAAAATAGGTGGAGAAAATGTTTTACCCTGCTCATTCTTACAGGGACTAAATATCCTCTTTCCCTCTCCTCCCCGTGGCTTTATTTTTTGGAGAATTCCATTTAAAGACAAACTGTGTTGTTAGGGCATAAAATGCACAACCTGAGCACTACCTTGCATGCATGTGTCTCACATGACTGTTATAATTTGAACACGCCTGAGACCCTTACAGCACAGCTTTCAACTCGAGGTAACAGGAGGCCAGAGATAAAGCAGTTACACTAAAAGTCTCTGAGGAGAGTGACAGGGACCTCTCTATAGATTTATAATGGGATGTCTGATTGACATTGCGTTTAAAACTTTATAGCAGTTTCTCTTTTCAAATCATATTTTTTAGCCAAACTCATAACCACTCAAAAACCTTATCAAGCGGTTGATGATCTTTAGTATTATTCCTATATAAGACGTCATGTGATTCTGGAAGCGTGCTTTTGTATCAAAGCACTCACACAAAGAGAATTTCTCCATAAGAAATAATGTAAACTTGATTCATTCCACATCCCAAAAATATTTATATGAAGATAATTAATACAAAATATAAAGTGTTTCTCATGGCTGGAGTAAGACTGGAGAGGAGAGGAGGAGGGAGGGGGCTCCCCCGCGGACCAAGGTACTCGCAATCCAAGGTTCCACTGTATTGTATTTAGCATTTCTGATAGCACTCAACTACAATGGCGTGAAAAAAAATAATTTATTCCTTCCTGATTTTTCTTTTTTTAAATATTAGTTACACTTAAATGATGGAGCTCATCAATCAGAAAAAAATATATTAAAAATGCTAAATGAAGTTCATTTGTTAAGGGAAAAATGTTGTCCTTTTTCATGGCACTGTACAGTTCACCTTTGTGGATTTTCCCATTGGCATTAAATGAAAAATGTACTTATTACTGAATTGCTTTTGGTTGCTTAACAATTTCAACAGCTTTATGACAATGGCTCTTGTTAAATGCACAAGAAAAGCCAGTATAATAATACCACAAAATGAGTAAAAGCATTATACACATATAGCAAGATAATTAATGTTAATCATAGCGGGAAAAGTTGAAGTGGTCTCCATTGCTAGGTAGTGGACAAAGCAATACTGCTATTGAGTTCACAGATAGAGAACACAGCATGTCTGTATTTGTCTGCCAGTTTTTAAACTTGCCTGCCCATCTTTTTTCACCTTATTTCTGTGTGACCTTGTGCTAATGAGAGTGTGAGCATGAGAGCGGCTTTTTCAGCACACCCTGGAGGCACCATCCAAACACAACAACCCCCACTACTCTCTTTCACATTAGCGTGCGCACGCACACACACATCAACACACACACACACACACACACACACACACACACACACACACACACACACACACACACACACACACAGACACACAACCCTGTGGTTTTAAGGGAAAGAGGTTGAAAGAGGAAGAGTGAATGTGTTAGTAAGGCAGAGCAGCAAAGAGAGATAGAATCAAACGCAGAGTGAATGAAAAGGGGATAAACTGCTTCGACTGAGGAACTGGTGAAACTCCATTTGAAAGTAAGTACCATGCATAAGAATGTTGGGACAAGAATTGAAAGTGAGGAGAGAGAGAGAGAGAGAGAGAGAGAGAGAGACGAGATAGCAGATTCACCACGGAGCCTGGAGCAAGCTGTGTGCTCAGAATACATCACTTCGAGGCTTCTATGAGCATGCAGGAAACAGGTAGAGGTGTTCCGGAGAGATTTGGGGTCAGACAGATTTGTGGTCAGACTCTATGCTTTGGCAAGTGTATGCAGGCAGGTTTGACTGTGTCTCTGTATCTCAAGGGTGTCATTTTCATCAGCTCTGTAGAACAATCTCCTGGTGACCAAAATGTCCAAAGGTGACAGCTGGACTTCTGAGGCTTAATCCTGATGACAAATGATATGGCATGGCTAGGAGTGATTGTGATGAATAGAATGAATTTAGGAGTGTGTTTCTATTGGAGATATTTTTCTCTGTAACCTATATAACCTGAAGTGGTTATCTAGGATGGTTTTTCATAACCATAGCACAAACCCCTTCTTTTCTTCCAAACATTGTACTGTATAAAGTAAATAAATGAATTTTTTTTCAAAGGATCAGATTTTTTGTTCCATGTATTGAAGAGACAGCGCCTTACATTGGTGGTACTTAACGTTTCCTGACTTTTCCCCAAAGTGTTTGGTTTAAATGTCATGTTTTGTAGCAATTGAACTATTATCTGTAAAAAGCATAGGTTTGTTTGTTTCTCGTCTGGGAGAGATAAAGGTGAACATTTCAGCGCAGTAATGAAATGTCTCCCATTCTTTCTTATCGTTGGCTGCATGGTCATAGCCACATCCGGGCATTTTAAAATGCTATCTTTAGAACATATTTTAGTTTAAAAGAACAATGAAAACCCACAACTAACAATTAAAGTTCCTTGTAGTACAATGGCTATATCATTATATCATATAATACCTATGTATATATTTTGAGGGGAATAATTCGAGGTTATAACTTGCTGCTTATTTAAACGAATATAAAAGAAGTAGCCTGAGTAAAAAAAGGAGGGCCTCAATGTGCTTTCTGTTGCTATAGTTATTCACTATTCTACCACAGTCACTCCAGCCAAACCAAACATCTTTCCCCCATCCATCTGCACACAAAAGCGATTATGTGAATGCCTGCCCTGAAAAGACACTGACCATCATGTATAGTGCGTGTGTAATGAAACATTGTTTAACTAATAACTGTTAAATTGAGAATATTAGCAAAAAAAAAAAAAAAGCCAAACTGATAAGAATCATTCTGAAAGATGCTTCCAAAATTACCTCCTAAAACATATTAAAATATAAAAAATCTCTCCTGTGTTTTCAGTCAGACATTAGTAAAAGTCTGTGTGCATATATGTTGCCAAGTTTATCAGCATGTCCTTGGCATGCCTACAAAATAGGTGGAGAAAATGTTTTACCCTGCTCATTCTTACAGGGACTAAATATCCTCTTTCCCTCTCCTCCCCGTGGCTTTATTTTCCGGAGAATTCCATTTAAAGACAAACTGTGTTGTTAGGGAATAAAATGCACAACCTGAGCACTACCTTGCATGCATGTGTCTCACATGACTGTTATAATTTGAACACGCCTGAGACCCTTACAGCACAGCTTTCAACTAACAGGAGGCCAGAGATAAAGCAGTTACACTAAAAGTCTCTGAGGAGAGTGACAGGGACCTCTCTATAGATTTATAATGGGATGTCTGATGCAGTGGTCTCTCAGAGAAGCAATGCTTTGAAAAAGACACATCATGTCAGTACTTTGATGCACTCATGCACATATTTGGAAACAGAATATAGACTTTCTGAAAGTATTAGAACAACCAGACCAGGTTTTTTCCCTTGTCTTTTTTCCATATACTCGGATACCCAGAGAACATAAATAACAATGTAAAAATAGATTCGAATTTCAGCTTAAATTTCCTTATATTTACTCCTAATGTTTTAAATCAATAAAAACCTGCCACCTTTGACTACCCAATTCGTAGTTGAGCAAAAGTATAAGAGCAGATAGTCATAAAGTAAAATGCATTTGGTATACATAATCTTTGTTAGTATAAAATCATTAACAAACTACAGCTTTCTTTAGCTGTTATCTATATGTTAGATTATTATGATAAATCAGATTATTGAGCTAATATGTTCAACACGATATTTTTCATGTTCTTCTTTCCTATTTGTTGAGCATGCCAATTCAGCTTAGTATTCAGTCTAACATAGTGAAAGGACAGTTGATGGACAGACAGGTAGAGTATAGAAAGTACATTTATATTTACAGCATTTTGCACATGTCAGTTTGAAGGGGACATTTATCTTAAAACCCATGTGTCAGTACAGAGAAGACTCCTAATCGCTGTCTTTCTTGTATTTTGATGGATGATGGGTCGAATTGAACTGCACTTGAGGCTCAAAGTCAGTGTGTGATAGAAGGTTTGATAAATGAATGGCCTTTTGTAGTTGAGAGGAGAACCAACTGTGGTTTCCTTCACTTTTTTAAACTGACTCTTAATTTTTCTGCGTGTACGTCATGGGTAGGTTTTAAATTAAATTAAATAATAAATTTATTTGTAGTATATTTTAATGTATTAAAGCTGATCTTAAAGTTTCTAGAGAATAATAATGCACTTGTCTACTGTGAGAAAATACATTTAAAAAATGTCAGATTTATATACAGTATGATACAATAACAAAAGACTAACTTCTTATCATGACGTTTTCATGAGGTTGGCCAAGTGATTAAAAATTTGCATGGCAGCTGTGGAATGTGAATGACAGCGAAAGTTACTAGAAAATACTACAAATACTAGATAGGTGCGTCTCGCATATTTTTATTAAGTAGATTAAGTTTTGTTTCAACTTGGATTATTAAAAATATTATGGCTGCTGTGAATCAGACAAAAGCAGGCTACAGTATAATCCATAAAATAAGAATGTGTAACTCAAGGAAGGAGCATAAATAGTACCTGATATAAGGTACACAGCTTTAAAGAGGTGCCTTTATCGATCTTAAGCACAGGACAGTGAAACAATTGTCATATAAAAACTGTGTAGATAAAAGTCAAACCTTTCTAAATAAAATGGCATGTTTTGTGTTGAGTGAATTCATGCTTGATAGCCAAAAGGTGTCATCCCAATGAGTTTGTTACACCTGTGCAAAACAGTGATTTAATCTTCATCATGTAAC
Organism: Clarias batrachus; assembly: GCA_003987875.1. Classification (NCBI taxonomy): domain Eukaryota; kingdom Metazoa; phylum Chordata; class Actinopteri; order Siluriformes; family Clariidae; genus Clarias; species Clarias batrachus. Next base: position 285,365 of record QMIH01000771.1, on the reverse strand, counting down.
CCATGACAGATGGAATGGAAAACTGATTGCAGTGTAAGCAGTAAGGCGTGATGTGTACCTGTGAGTGGTCTTGCTACCATCTAATAGGCTTCTGCACACTAATGGAGGATGCAATGGCTCGGAATAACACACTAATGGAGAAGTGTGCTGATAAGAAGCAAAAGTCAAGCACATATCCTTCATGCATTGGAGTTTTTTGGACGTTTGCCTAATTCACACTGAGTCGTAAAATCTCTCACCTACTGAGCACAGATGACAACACAGGTGACATGTTCCAATAGCGGGTGTCACGGTCCGGGGTTGTGCGAGGCATAAATGCAGGAGGATCCAGATGGTTCAGGGAAACGATTATTTTATTTTTAAACATAAACACAAAACAGGGAAATAAATGAAACAAAACACTTTAATAATACACGCAACAAAAACACGGATAAACAAACGAGAGACATCCACCTTCAAACTAATTGTAACAAATACAAGACAAAAACTATAACTCAAACACAACTTATATAATGGAACTAATTATCAACTCGGATCAGGTGCGCGCCCACGTGACCTGACCGAGTTGCCAACCGGGAAATGAAGTCCAACATTGAAACTAAAAAAAGAACTACACAACACAAAAACACAGGGCGCTTTGGCGCCCTCTAGAGGTTATCCCTGACAGCGGGGGACAAAAATATTTCTAATTGTCATTGATATGACTACAAAATTCTTGATTTCAGTATTAAAGAGAACTAATGAGGTTGAAATGGTTTGGAATAATGAGATGGCCATTCCTAAGGGAAATTAAAGATCTCATACACTGGATTTGTTTGTGTAATGTGTTTATTAATATATTAATAACAAAACACAGAGTGGCTTTATAAATATTCAGAGACTAAAAAACAATAGTAGCATTAGTAGCACGTGCTGCTCGAATATTATACACCACAATTTTAAACATGAACAGTGTTACTGATCGAGTAACTTTTTATGTATAAGG
>QMIH01000771.1:235853-280721 GCA_003987875.1 Clarias batrachus | reverse complement strand
ACATTTTATTTGTAATACACTTTATATCTTAGGCAAATCTCAAAGTGCTACAAATTATGCACGCAATCCAAGGTTTAACTGTACCTTATTTCATTTTATTGTAACAAATTACTACGTATTATAGATTTTATATTTTACATTCTTTCTATTGGCATTTGGACTCTCTTATTTTCTTTTTTCCTTATAGGTCACAAACAGTCATCTAAGCATGTCCCTGTATCATATGATCTATGGTTGTGTACTGGATGTGACAAATAAAAATGTAAATTTAATCTTGACAAAAATAAGTCGAAGCGATAAATAAATGCACTAATGGCATTCAAGTCAAACCAGGGTCTTTGCCAAATAGCAGAACACAGTTATGAAGTAAAAACTACCATTATTTCCCTATATAATCCCCTGCTACTCTAATCTATTATTCCAACATTTCACCAGTACTTATATACCCTCAAGGTAGAAAGATTTCTCAGTATGCTGGAGACTTGATTGGACTGTCAACTTCACCTCTGAAATGCTGACTTCACGAACTCCCTTAATGTCCCTTTTCTTTAATGAAAGAAAAATGTACTGGTTTGATTAACAAAAGTGTTCGTCTTTTGCAGGGCAGTGCACAACCTTGTACTGCCCACCACAGCACTTAAACATAACAGAAACTCAGCTGGATTGTATGTAGGGGCAGAGGCACTGGCAGGATTATGTTCATAGTACACACAACAACTGGCTAGTTAACAATTGTCTAAATGCAGTGCAAACATATATGACGATTTAGCGAATGAGTGAACAAGCAAGATATTGAACTTACTTTAGTCCTATAGCTGTATTCTACATCAATCACGATTCTTGTTTTGGGTGCCGGTACATGGTTATGTGCACGTTTTACCAGTTATGACATTCACACAGCCGTGCATGCACACTTGCTGCACGCAACCTCCTGTAACCTTCTGTGAGTTGTATTTTGGGTTATACTGCTCTTGCCATTCGAAACAACAAATTCTAAAACATTCCTATAAATCTAAATGAATTAACTGCCAAATATAGGATGCTGTTAAAATGTGAATTTGAGATTTTTTTGGGGGGGCACAGCAGATCAATATTGAGGTACATGCCTCAGAAAACGGGGTCTGATGACACCCATAGTAATTGTACATAATGGTGCATTATGGAGGGGTGCCTGAGTGTCACGAACTAACCGATGAACCAGAAGACTAGCAGTTAGCCCTGTAGCGTGGATGGTAAACCCAAACGCGGAAGTAGCGCGAGCAGGCAGGATAACCACACTGGTTATTATTAGAACTCTCCCGAAAGCGAGAGCAAGAGTTTACACAAATAAACCCGTGTTCTAAATACACATACCCAATTGAAAGCGAAACCCAAGAAAGTGAGTACTCACGTTTAGACGAGCGAAGAGTCGGCGATAGCATCGGCAAAACTCAATGACTGAGCGAGTGCAAAGCGCCATCTTGTCTCCTTTTATGCTTCCTAAGTCGCGACCGTACTACTTCCGGGTCGACGTAGTGAAGGGTTTAAGTTGAGATGTGTGGAATGCCGGGTGGATCCGCAGGCAGCTGGAGCCGGTAGGTGACAGGGTTAATCTGGAGGTTGACGCGGTATGGTCTGATGAATCTGGGTGATAGTTTCCGTGATTCTGTCTGCAGGTGTAGGTTTCTTGTTGATAACTATACCTTGTCACCTACTTGGTACATTCGTCCCGGTGTGTGTCGACGGCGATGTTGAAAGGAGTAGCGGGTGTTAGCAAGTTGGATGGCATTGTTTGCTCATCTCCAGAGCCGTCGACACTGGTGAACCAACTGTTGGGCCCGATTGTACTTGGAAACCGTAGCACAGCTCGAACGGGCTGAGGTTGGTGGCAGAGGACGTATGGAGGTTGTGAGACAACTCAGCCCATATGAGGTAGTGGGCCCAGGAGCACAGACGATCAGCAATAAAGTTTCTCAGGTAGCACTCCGCTGGTTCGCTCCGTCTGACTGTTCGCTCCGTCTGTGGGTGGTAGCCGGAGGACAGACTGCAGGTGGAGTTGATCAGACGCCAGAAGGTCTTCCAGAACCGGGATGTGAACTGGGGCCCCCTGTCCGAGACAATGTCCTTTGGGAACCCATGCAGGCGGACTACGTGCTCTAATATCAGCTCAGCTGTCCTTTTGGCTGACAGGAGACCAGGGAGGGCCACCAGGTGTACAGCTTTGGAGAACCAGTCGACGATGGTGAGGATGGTGTCCTTTCCTTCAGAAACCGGCTGGCCCATGGTGTGTCCAGGGCCGGCGGGGAACTGGGAGTGGCTGAAGTTCCCCTGGTGATGGCTGGTTGCTGTCCTTGGACCTGGCACACACTGGGCACGCCTAGACGAACTCGTCCACGTCCCTCCTCATATTTGGCCACCAGAAGGCGCGTTGGATGAAGTGTAGCATGCGTCGCCTTCCGGGGTGTCCAGAAATTGGGGAGGAGTGTCCCCATTGGAGAACGTCGGTCTTGACGGAATCGTGTACATAGAGACGACCAGGCGGCACACCTGCTGGTTCGGTCTCCACAGTCTGTGCTTGGTGAACCCTCGTTTCCAAATCCCAGTTAATTGGTGCAAGGATCTTGGTGGGTGGTAGGACAGGCGCGGGGTCCGCCCAGGTGACGTCTTCTTCGTGTTGTCGTGATAGAGCGTCGGCTTTGGTGTTCTTGGACCCCAGGCGGCGTGACAGGTGGAAGTTATAATTTTCGAAAAACAATGCCCACCGCGCCTGTCTGGGATTGAGTTTCTTCAATGTGCAGATAGTAATGAGGTTCTGATGGTCGGTCCAGACGATGAACGGCTCTCTGGCGCCCTGGAGCCAGTGTCGCCATTCCTCCAAGGCCCACTTTATGGCCAGCAGCTCGCGGTCCCCTACTCCGTATCGCTGCTGAGTGGAGTCAAATTTCTTGAAGAAAAAACTGCAGGGGTGCAGTTTTAGGTCTGGGCCTCGCTGGGAGAGAACGGCTCCGGCGCCCACATCCGAAGCGTCCACCTCCACAACGAATGGCTTGTCAGCATCTGGGTGAAGAAGGATGGGGACAGTGGTGAAGGGGCGACAGTTTGTGAGATGGGGGGCGAGTCAGAGCGGTTAACGGGGCTGCATCTGTACTGTAGTCCTGGATTAGCAGTTAGCAAACCAGAGAAATCGCTGGAGTTGTTTGAGAGTCTTGGGTAGGGGCCAGAGACTCACAACTTCCAGTTTCTGCGGGTCCATGGCCACACCCTGGGACGAGATGACAAAACCCAGGAACGTGGTGGAGCGCTCGTGAAAAGCGCACTTTTCCAACTTACAGTACAGTTGGTGGGCGAGGAGTCTCTTTAGGACCGCTCTGACGTGCTGGACATGTTCGTTGATGGTTCGGGTGTAGATGAGGATGTCGTCCAGGTAGACGAACACCCAGTGGCCTAACATGTTTCTGAGAACGTCGTTGATAAATTGTTGGAATACAGCGGGTACGTTGCAGAGACCAAAGGGGATGACCAGGCTTTCATAGTATCCGGTAAGGGTGATGAAGGCCGTCTTCCACTCATCGCCCGCTCTGATGCGCACCAAGTTGTAGGCGCTCCGGAGGTCCAACTTAGTAAAAATGGTGGCACCAGAGAGTATGTCCAGGGCAGAGTTGGTAAGACGCAACGGGTGTCGCTTCTTGATTGTGATGTTGTTGAGTCCCCGGTAATTGACACAGGGACGAAGACTACCATCGCGTTTCTTCACAAAAAAGAACCCCGCGGCGGCAGGTGAGGAGGAGGGCCGGATGGTAATATGGCGAAGTCCGCTGGAGACATACTCCTCCATTGCCTGCATCTCGTTCTTGGATAGGGAATCGAGGTGGCCGCGGGGTGGGATGGAGCATGGCTGAAGGTCGATCGGCAGGTCGTAGGGGCGATGTGGAGGTAGATGGGTGGCACGTTTCTTGCAGAAAACTTCAGCCAGGTCTCGGTAGTCTCATGGGATGTTATCTGTGTCGACACCGGGGACCTCGGTCTCCCTAGAGCACGTCCCAGCCTCGGCCCGTAGGCATAGTTCGTTGCAGGTCGGTCCCCATTGTAGGATCCGGTTTTGGGTACAGGAGATGAGAGGGTCGTGACACAGTAGCCATGGGTGTCCCAGGATGATAGGTGGTGACGGAATGGAGGTGATGTAAAGCTGGATCTGTTCCTCATGCTGGTTAATGATGAGGGTGATAGGCTGGGCTCGGAGGGTGATGGGACTGAAGGAGAGGGGCCGACCATCAACTGATGTAATAGTTACGGGCTGGGATAATGCCTCTGTCTTTACCCCCAGTCTTTTGACATAAGAAGAGTCAATGAAGTTGCCTGCGATGAACGCGGTACTTCCAACTCGTTTGTGGTCAAACTGGAGGTGTACTTTTACCGTGAGACGGGAATCATCGGTCAAGGTGGTGGAGATTGAGATGGAACCCGGTGAGCCACTCTCATTTCGCGTTTCCCGGTTGCAGAGGACAGATGGCTCGGTGGTGTGTAGCAGATCCACAATACGCGGAGAGCCCCTCTCTGAATCGGCGTTCCCGTTCTGCAGCGGTTAAGGAGGCATGCCCTAATTGCATGCGTTCCCCGGCTCCTGTGTTAACCATGGTGGGAGGTGGAGAACCGACGGGTCCGGTAGGTGGGGCAGTGAATGAGGATCGGGCTTCGGAGATTGGAGCTTGGGAGAAGAAAGGGGTGGATCGAGGAGCAGACTGATGTAATGGCACGGGGAGCTGGCTTGGGGCGAGCGAGCAGACGTTGGTCGATCCGGAGGGCAAATTGTATTAAGCCCTCCAAGGTCGCTGGGAGCTCTCGTCCGGCGAGCTCTTCCTTTATACGCGAAGCCATGAGTTGGCGGGTGAATTCCGTGTACGAGTAGGCGACATCTGAATCTGAGCGAAGAACCGCCGTGGCCCACTCAGCTGCCTGCCCGAATAGCAACGAGATGAGAAGAGCAATGCGCAGTCGGTCTGTGGAGTCCTCGTGCCGGTCCGTTAGGAGTGTGCATGACACTGAGAACCTTTCACCTCTTTTATCTATTTAAACATTTAATTCTTTTGATTGTGTAAAGCTGCTTTGCGACGATGACAATTGTTAAAAACGCTATACAAATAAAATTGAATTGAATTGAATTATCTAGGCTGTTTCACATTCATTTTAAGAGGAAGCGACATACCAGAACAATATCCTCTACATATCTCTTTGTATAACAGCATCAAATTTGTAATGTGTCAATTTGTTATTCCATTATTAGTAAATAGCATAGTTACTGTAGGCAAGAGATTATTTTTTTTTTCATTAAAATTGTTGGTTGGTCTTTTAATCTTACTCTTACATTGTTAACTTGCTTGATATTGCTTATGCCTGCATTTAGTCCATGTCAACGACGCGCTCGACGCAACCAAGTTTCATATGGGTGGTGGGGCTGTTATTCTTTGCTTGCCTTTTACACTGAATATAGAAAGTGAACCACTTTATCATGTTTTATAACAGTTATTAACATCATATTGGTTGTTTTTGACAATCATGTAAATGATGCCTATGCCTGTACAGTCCAGATGTTGCTCCAAGTAATTTCCACATGTTTTGGCTATTTGGGAAGCCAGAATTTTAGATGTAAAGCAGGCAGACCGATTATGGCTCCAGCATACAGAGAAAACTTTCTACCTTGATAGTATCCACACAGTAGTGGAATGCTGGGATAACTGCATTTGTGTAAATAAAGAAAGTTAATAAAAGTAGTTTTTACTATTATGACTGTTTTCTTATGCTGCGATTTAAAAGTCTTGGTTTGACACTGACACACACACACACACACACACACACACACACACACACACACACACACACACAATTTGATGAGAACTACCAGGCTTGGGAATAAACAGCTGTGTGGCCATAAGAAAACCACTTCTTAGACTAATCAAAGCTAAAAGCAATCTAATGAAAAATTCATGAATTTTGCTAATATGAGGCAAGACTGCTTCCAAAACAAGCACCTAACAACGAGGGCACACGCTCTCTCGATAATGCTTGTGTGAAAACACATAGCATATCATATAACAAAGACATGATGTCTTTTCCCCCAAGGAAGTAGTGATGGAAAAGATGAAGGAAAAAAAGAAAAATCAGGGACTTACTCTCTGGCAAACAGAAACACCAGGTGTGGGAGGACATTGCAGAAGAAAGTGAAGAAGACTGGGTAATGGTGAAGAAAGAAATAACAGGACCTTTCAGGCAAAAACACTTCCCTATATTGCCTGAAGGAAAACAGGTGCTGGATTGAAACACCCCACATGGAATTACAGACAGGGCTGACTGGTAGAGCAGTGGGCTACTTCAGTGCTCAGAGTCCACAAGTAGGCCACTCACTGACTCAGCAGGAACATGTCTGTCCTACTGATGTGACAACCCTGTCCATTCACTTTATCAAGTAAGAACCATGAGCTCAAACAGCTAGAGAAGGAGGAGAAATTGCAGTTACAAAGAGGTTATACTGCAGAATTTACAACAATTTACGATAACTTCCACAGAATCCCTCAATTTCATAAGTGATTGTTTTGTTAGTTAGATTAGATAAGATTGTTCAAGAGTCAAAAGTCTTGCGCTACCCTGCATTTTTTAAATATTAAATAAAATAAAACTAATTTATGAAGGTTAATTATGGAACTATGACAATTTTCTTGCAGCCTGTTTTACTGCAACAGGCTGCAAAGTGCATAAAAATGCAATTTTAAAACTGGTTGTTTATGCAACAGAAGCAATCTCATTTCCCCTCTTGTCTGTTCCAACCACTCAGCATTCAGCATCACCATCATACTAATTGCCAGCCTGATTATCTGTCATCATCTGCACCTGTTTCTCACTGGTTCATACCTTAACATGGCTTTTTTATTTTGCTTGAAATAGGTCACTTGCATAGGTCACTATGCTGCGCCATGGGCGAAAATTTAGATAGCACCAGGACTGGGAGCATTGCTGAAAACTGGAAAAATGTGAAAAAAGATTAAGAAAAAAGGAGAAAACTGAAAAGAAACGTGAAAAAGGGGAGAGATTTTTATTTGGAAAAATGGGGAAGGAAGAGGTTTAAAGGGAAAAAGGAAAGGAGTGCACATGCTGGTCTGTAGGCTGGCTGGTGAACGATGGCGGTGGGCACTGTGGGCCTGCGTAGGCAGCAGCTCCTGCACTGTTCACTTCTGTCGATTCTCCTCTCGTGGTGGCTGGGTGGCTTTCACCAACAAGAAAAAGACGGGAGGATACATATATTTAGATATTCTGTACGAATATATTTGGTGGCACTATATTGGAGCGTCCATAGTGAAAGAATAGTACGCTTTTGTGTATTACAAATATATTCAAATATCTTCTATAGTACATTGCAAATATACTAACAAAAAGTGTATACTAATATCATGCTTTTACCAATTTTTGGAATTAAACTTTCCAAAAATTGATAACAGCAATCTAGGCACAGCCTACTTCTGGGTTGCGGTCAACTCCGGAGTAGACTTCTGCCTCCCTCCCAGTAGCAGGCACCCTAGGGGCCCCGCTTAGTGCGCTTACCAGGAAGAATGTAGAGCAATTTAAAAAGACAGAGGAGGCACAGCAGGGATTTGAGGTCATAAATTATCCTGCAGATGCCCGACCCCGAGACCCAATTTGTGTTGGTGCTAGACACATCTGATGTGGGTGTCCGCGCAGTCCTCTCCCAGCATTCCAGGAAGTATCAGAATTTACATCCCTGTGCCTATTTCTCACATCCCTTGTCCACGGCATAGAGAAATTATGGCATTGGAGATTGGGAGCTCCTTGCCATAAAGTTAGCCCTTGAGCAGTTGAGACACTGGCAAACTTCAAATATGGATTTGGACTGACCACAAAAAGTTTGAATACATCCGTTCGACCAAATGTCTAAACGTCTCTGGTCCCTCTCATTACCTGGTTTGATTACATGCTCTCATTCTGGCCGGGCTCAAAATCTTAAGCCAGTTGCCCTCTCATGTCAGTGAGACCTGCCTCTAGAGAACCTAGTAGTTGGAAGCATCATCGCAACGCTACGCTTTTTTACCCCTGTGTGCTGAGCCATCGAGCAACAGGTTTTGCATGAACAGCAACGAGAATCAGACCATGGAGGTGGGCCCCCCGGGAAGCTACTACTAGTTACTGCCTCTATTCATCCCCAAGCTCTCGCAAAACCGAAAACAAAACAATATTTAGAGACAAAATAACAAATTCAAAACCAAATAACAAATTCAAAACCAAATTAACAAATCCGAAAACAAAATAACAAAACCCGAAACTAATTGTTAATTTGGTTTTGAATTTATTTTGTTTTGGGTTTTGTTAATTTGTATTGCACTTCTCGGCCAGTCAGATACGAACCGGAAAAGTTAAATTAAATTAAATTCTTACCGCTGATTGGACGAGACACCTGTCACTCAAGATAAACAGGAAGTAGGAAATTGTGTCTCTAACTTTGTTTCTTGTTGTTCTGCTTCATTTTAAAACCATTTTTTCGGTGTGCAAAACTAAGAAAATAATTACATTTTTCATTAGAAAGCAAGGAAATGGAATTTATTGAACGTTACTTTGAGGACGGACATTCGTATGCCGTAATTTTGGATCTGCTGATGACATATCACGGTATAAAGATTAGTTCGCGAACTGCTGTGTCTTATATTTGACATATTTGAAACCACAATAAGGACAGTACATGTTTGCACATTCATACACACACGAATCTACCGCCGCTACAGTACTTCCTGTATATCTTGAGTGACAGATGTCTCTATGCCTACCTTTTCCAGTTCGTTTCTGAACGGCCGAGAGGTAAAAAACCAAATTAAGAAAAAACGAAAACTAAATAGCAAATTCAAAACCAAATTAACAAAACCAAAAACAAAATAACAAACTAAAAATCAAAATAGCAAAACCGAAAACAAATTAACAAAACGCAAAACAAAATAACAATTTAGTTTTGGGTTTTGTTATTTTGTTTTTTTAATTTGTTATTTTGTTTTGGGTTTTGTTATTGTGGTTTTTAATTTGTTATTTTGTTTTCATTTTGTTAACTTGTTTTGCACTTCTCGGCCACCGTACCTGCGTAAGGGCTCTTATCATTAAAAACATCTCGTGGTGCGGCTCTCCGTACCGCACCACGTAACAATACTTATATCATCTGTGTAAAAATTCAGGGATGCCTGAAGGTGTGTGTGTTTACATGTGTGTGTGAATGTGTTTTCTCAGGGTTTTCCAGACTAGGTGAAACTGAACGTTACTCATTTTAGGGTAGCAACAAAATAAATATGGTTTGTGGTTAATTAACTTATATTGAGTTAAATTTAGTTAACATGGACAGTGTTAATTAAATTCTGACAGTTTTGAAAAGCTTCTATTAAAACATCATTGATGATGTGTAGTGTGTTTGACAGCATCCTGGCGCACAATTTTATTATCTCCCAACAGTTGCTTGTGAAAGGTAGAGGCTTAATTTTAAGTGGATTATGCATTCTGTTTATTCAGTCTGACAGATACACACAAACTGCCTTTGATGTTAATTTCATATGTTATACATTTATTAACATCTTTTATTTTTGCTAAAATGTTATGATTGTGTTCATGAAATTGTCAGGACTTTGCTGAGACATTTAAAATGTTCTAAATATTCAAATTCTCTTTTTTTTTCTTTTTTTGTCACTTCTAGTTGAACTTTTCTTCTCAAGGATGGTGACGTAATTATGTTTGTTTTGATAATTCCAGGGCCAAATCCAAACAGAACTAATGTCTGGATTATCATACTAGAAATGTAAAACCTTTAATAATTAATGGTAAAATGATTGAACATCAATATAATTACTAAAACTTTATTTAAAATTGAAATGGAGCTAAAATGCTGTATTTTTGAACAGCATCAACTTTTGCAAGTGGAGTTCAGGTTGAAGTCATAATTTCATGTCAGTAGTATCACAATATGAACCTCTCCAATGATAGTGGCATTGTTTAGCTGAAAAAAAGAAAAGAAAAATTACAACCATAATTAGATGCAGTGGCCACTATACAAGCCTATGGAGGCAGTGTTATAATCTGGGATTGCTTTAATTGGTCAGATCCATGGTACAATGGTATGTGGCAATAAAATGAAGTCAGCTGATGTAAATATAATGAATATCAAAATAATATAAAAAATAATATCAGGTCAAAATAAATATAATGAATAACCAGATTATCACATCTATGGAGTTTTTCTTCCTTGACGTCAGAGCCATTTTCCAGGATTTAAATTGTGAAAGAGTAGTTCAGGCAGCATGGGGAATAATTTTGACACATGAACTGGCCACCAAATTATGTTCTGTAAAAGCTAAAGCTCATTGAATGAAATCTCGTGTGTGAATTTCTTTCGCCAGACAGTGTATGACTGCGAGTGATTGTGTATGTAGTCTGGTGAACATGAATGTGTGAGGATCTGTGATGCTGGAGAGCTGTAGTCCATGGAGCCCATGTTCTCAGCTTGGCATGGCTGGCAATCTCTAATGACTTGCCCTTCATTGACGCCATGCACCTATAAAGAGCCACCCTTAATTGATGGAGCAGTGTGCTTGATGTTTCCCCTGCCTTTTTTGACTTTTCTATTTAAATAGAACAGCATTTTCCCTCTGCAACACCCTTAGCGATAGCAAACTTAGGCCAGGGGAGCAGTTCCTCTGTCATTTACATTTGCATTTAGGCATTTGCCAATGGACCATCAGTCATACACAGTTGTAAAGATTTTTGTGGGGTAAGGAAGTGGAGATAATACAAATACTTTAGAAACAAATAGCTCTTCTGTCTTTGCTTAAAGTCATTGCCAGTGACTTGACTGTATGGACATCAATAGGAAGTTAATACCATCATCTACTGTATGAGCCAGGACAAAACCAGTCTAGATGCAGTCTAGTCTTCCTCAATCCCTGAGAGATGGTGGGACCAGTAGAGCAATTCTGGAGGATCAGAGGAAACCTGGTGCAGTGCAGGTGTGATAAGAGTTTTGAGGTAAGTGGGTGCTGGACTGTTTTTAGCTTTGTAGGCAAGCATCAGTGTTTTAAGTTTGAGACAGGCAGTTACAGGAATTCAGGGTAGGAAGCATAGAAGTGGGGTGGTGTAGGAGAATTTAGGAGGCCGCTCTGCAACAGCTCCTCAGAGGCCTGCAGACTGCTACACAGAAGCTGATTCAACTTTGGAAACTTCAGGGAGTTGCCAGTGTGTCTCTACTGACCCAAGTCAATTATTAAAAAAAAAATTATAGCGCTTTTAACAAAGAAGCTTTACAGAATAATAATAATAATAACAATAATAATAATAATAATAAAAAAGAAAGAAATTAAATGTAAAAAATGTGTATGAATCAAGATAAATTAGACTGTGCCTGATGAGCAATCCGAGGACGACAGTGGCAAGGAAAAACTACCTGAGATGGCAATATGAATAAACCTTGAGATGAACCAGACTCATTTGGGTGATAATGGATAGCAGGAACTGTGTTGCAGTCATACTGTGTGTTTGACATCTAGAAGTTCAGTATACAGATGATGTCTTAAAGTTTATATGAAGTCCAGTCCAGGCTCAGGTAGACTGTAGGAAATTCAAGTCCTGAACTACAGTATTAAGTGATTGCAGTCATACACCCCCAGCCCCCAGAACCATCCCCAGTTACCACACTCATCTGCCTCATCATAACTAAGTCATTCTACAAAGTGCATTTGTGAGGTCAGACACTGGTGTTGGACGAGAAGGCCTCACTTGCAATCTTCACTATAATTCAACCAAAAATTGTTCTATTAGGTTGAGGTCAGTGGTCTGTGCAAGCCAGTCAAGTTCTTCCACACGGTGCCCAGTCCTGATGCTTAATGCTTCAGCATACCAAGACATTTTGGACAAGTCCATGCTTCCAACTTTTTGGGAACAATTTGGCGATGACCTTTCCTGTTCCAACATTCCAACACCAGTGCACAAAGCAAAGTCCATGAAGACATGGATGAATTCATTTGGTGTGAAAGAACTTGAGCCTGCACAGAGTCCTGACCTCAACTGGATAGAACTCCTATAGTGTATGTCTTTTCGTCCATCAGTGCCTTGGAAAGCCTTCCCAGAAGCGTTAAAGCTGTTATAGCTGCTAAGGATGGAAAAAAAAAATTAAACCCTATGGATTAAGAATTGGATGTTATTTAAGTTCATATGCATGTGAAGGCTGGCAAGTGAATACTTTTGGCAATATAGTGTAGCACATGCTGGACTGGCGTGGAGGCTAAGGTATAACATTTCTGCCAGATATGCCCGAGTGCCTGAAGACAGCACTATGGAAGCCTGAGTTATGTAATGTTAGGCTTCTTAAAAAGTAGATTGAATTGTTGCCTGCCCTCTCAGCCCATTGTTGTAGTATCTGGGAGGGTTCAGCCCAGCTGTGCAATGATTTCCAGGGACTTGAACCAGGTGTCTGAATTCGATACATATTCCATACCACAAGTGGAAAACTGGCTTCAGAACAGGAGTAGAGCGCAGCCATTGGCAGTACAGAGTTCTCTCTTTGGGCGCACATGGGGCCTCAGCAATTTTCTGCTGACTGATATTAATAATAAAGAATATACTAGAATACTAAGAAGTAGCAGTTAGTGAATTTAAAAAGGCAAAACTGGCCTGGGACTAAGTGTAATGGTTGCACTGGTTATTATTTATTGTACATTAATGAGGATTTTCTCAAATTGTCACACATAAAGATGTTCTTTTCTCTTTATTTATTCTTCAATAGGACAATCACCAGCAAAACATCCAATTTATGAAACGATAAACCCTAGAGTAAACATGACAGTTGTAAATGAAATCTGGGGTTGAAAATAAGAAACAATTCCATCCTTTACTCACTTATTCTTAATAAAGCAATTCCAAAAATGTTGGGACTGAATGGAAATTGGCAATAAAAACGAGTCATCTGTAAAAACTTGTTATTTGATGATTTATAATGTGAATTTAAAAATATGCACTCATTTAAAATCTGGTAACATCTTTCAAAAAAGTTGGGACAGCTGACTGAACAGTTTATTATTCACCATTTCTGTTAATAACACTTTCTAAGCATTCATGCACTGAACACTCCAGTTTTTCGATTATGCAGCTCTTCAGCTGTGCAATTGTATGGGGTATTCGTTGCTATATTTTTTTTCCCCTCACAATGCACCACACATTCTCAGTTGGAGCAGACAGGTCAGTCTAGCCTCCATACTCTGTGTTAGATACAATGCATGTGTAATCTGAGCAGAATGTGGTTTGGCATTGTTCTGCTAGAAAATATAGGCATGTCTGTGAAAAAGATGATGTTTGGATGGCTATGCTGCCATCCCTAAAATTTTTTTTTACTGCATTAATCCTGCCTCCACAGACATGCAAGTTACCCATGCCACAGACACTAGCACAACCCATTATCATGACTGATGCTGGCTTTTGGACCTGACACTGATAACAGCTTGGATGGTTCTTTTCATCTTTGAATCAGAGTACATGATGTCTGTTGTTTCCAAAAACTATTTGAAATGTTCATCCTCATCCTTCATCAATTCAGCTATAATAATAATAATAAAAGAAAACGTGAGAGATGAAACAATTGAACTACTTGACTTGAACTGAGGTTGTGCTGGAGAGTTTAGATAACAATTATTAACAGACTGTCAGACCAGCTAAAGCGGCAGAGCAAGCGAAACCATATCCGCCTACAATTATGGCGGAAACAAACTACAATTCCCAACAGTCTCGCTCCAGGTCACCTGAATTCTAGAACACCTGCACCCAATTAACCAGATGCTTAAATAGGACTCAGCAACAGAGAGACTTTGCGAAGTATATGCTCTCATGAGTTTTTCCGGACGTTACCAAGCCTTTATTCTCGTGATTGTCTTATTGTGTATGACATTGCTCCGTTTAATAATTTCCGATTCCTTGCCCACCCTAGTTTGAGTGTTATGGAGAACAACCGACCCTTGCCTGTCCTTTTGACTAGGATTATTGCTTACCCGTGTTTTGTTTAAGAAGTTGAATAAATACCGCCTTTTACCTGCACTTGGATCCTCCTTCACATTAAATCTGGCACAGACTTGGAAGCCTCACCTACTCCCCAATCTCATGATCCTATTCACTCTCACTTTCTGTCAAGTGTGAGAATGGAGAATATTTTTAAATCATTAATTTGAAATTGACTTTGTGAATGTAATGTTTGACTTATCTAATATTGGACAAGTGCTATAAATATTTACCATACGTTTACACTGTATAATAGGGGTGAAACATTTTGGCTAAAAGAAGGAAAGAAAACCAGTGTTTTCTAACCAACTGAAAATTATTTTAGCTAGTCTGACTTGGCACACTGAATTGAATTGAAAAAGACTGAATTTTGAGATAAAGTGCAGCATGTAAACATAAATCCTATATTTGACTTTTTCCTCATTTGGGAATCAGAAGACAACCTTTGGAGCCAAACAACACAAAATTACCATTGTTAATTAACTTACATAACTTAATGAACTGCATTAAATCATACATTTCTGCTGTACATTGAAATAGGACATTTATAAAAAGAAGACTGGAGCAGGTGTGTGGAAGAAAACAATTACACTTCTTATATGTCACTAGTAACATAATTTACACCTTCCCACACATTTCCGCATTTAGAACAATGGATTAGATCTGGGCTGTTTTTTTGCTATTAATTAAAATGTCAGGATTCCTGGACATACAGACACACTGTGCACACTAAAACAAAGTGTAGTTGTAAAATAATAATACTGCTTACAATTATAATACTCCTAACAAAATTGTAGGATTTAGCCATACTGACAGTACTGCAGTCTAAAAAAATCATTTCTTATGGACAAATATTCATCCATCCTGTAAAATAATACAATCAGTCATAATACAGTCCATGCTCATGGAGCACCCCAGCTTTAGGCTTTGATCACATCTCCATTGTATATATTGCTTTTATGGGTGAATTCAGTTTTTTGTTATCTAAACTAAACTGTATTAATTATATCGGTGAGCAATCAGCTACGTCATATTCCTTCGATCTTTCACTTATCATTGATAAGTTAGCCTGGTCAGGGTAAGGTACTGTATGTGTGTGTGTGTTTGCCCACGCTAACGTGCATGCATGCATGTGTGGATGCCCACGGGAAAGGAGAACGTGGTGAGAGAGCACATTGAAAGTGATTGACCTGGTTGGCCTCTGTTATTTTGTGAATACACAGTGTAAGACACTGGGAGCTCAAACAAGCCTGTATACAGGGTGGGCCATTTACAGTATGTGGATACACCTTAATAAAATGGGAATGGTTGGTGATATTAACGTCCTGTTTGTGGTACATTAGTATATGTGAGGGGGAAAACTTTTCAAGATGGGTGGTGACCATGGTGGCCATTTTGAAGTCGGCCATCTTGGATCCAACTTTTGTTTTTTCAATAGGAAGAGGGTCATGTGACACATCAAACTTATTGGGAATTTCACAAGAAAAACAATGGTGTGCTTGGTTTTAACATAACTTTATGAAAGAAATGCTCTCACACAAATAACACACACAAGGCATTTAAAAATATCATGATAAAACAGTAAACTAATTACAATATAAAAGGTATGTAGTGGAAAAATACAGAAATTGTACAGAATATACAGTACAGAAGTTGCATTAAAACTGGTTGTCTGGTGTCTAGGTGTAACTAAGGGTAAAGTGTGAAAGTGTTAAATATTCAAGAGAAAAGTGACCAATATGTAAATTGTCTGAGAGTAAAGTGACCAAGTGGGAAGTATGGTATTATACAGTATGTAATGTTACTCGTTGTTGATAAACTGGACTATAGGCTGTTTGAGAACCTAATATTCTGCAGGTAAAATTGTTCTTGTCAATGATTGGACGCTTTAAATGTACTTGCCAGATCTGGAGAGAATAGACTGTCTGCTGTGTGCTGGGACTTAAGTCTGCAGTAATTTTGGAAGCTTTCCCCAGGCACCATGTTGAGTGCATATCCTGTATGCCTGGGAGCCTGTTGTGATGTTCTCACCACTCTCTGAAGAGCCTTGCAATTGTGCACAGAGCAACTTCCATACCATACAGCGATGAACCCAGTCCAGTCAGGATGCTTTCTATGGTACAGCAGCAGGGATAGTGATGATGTTAGTGTTCAGTCCAAACAAAACTTTATATAAGGTGGATTGTGTGCAAACACACACATCAATGGAGATGCTGTCAGGAACTTCACGTGCGTCAAGGTTCACATCACATAATGGCTTCCAGATCAGGACAATCATAAGAGGTTTTGTTGTTATGTACACTTTAAATAGTCCACTATAATTTCCTTAATTTTGCTGATGTCTCAACTGAGGTTGTTGCCATGACACTTTACTGACTAGGTGCTGATCACTTTGTAGGCTGGCTCATCATGACGATGAGGCCTAGCATGGTTGTGCTATCAGAAATGTTTAAAATTCTATTGGAACTGTATTTGGTAATGAACAGGGATTATAGGAGGCAGCTGAGTACACATTGCTGGGAGGCATTTGTGCTGAGAATCAATGTGGAGTAGGTCAAGATAACGATTAACTTGTGGTCTGCCCTTCGTGAAGTCCAGTTGCATAGTGCATTTGTTGTCCTGGCTGTTTAAACTTTGTGGACTGACATCATCTGTATCTGTTGGAGTGGTATGCAAATTCAAGAGGGTACTTGGTTGCATAGATGCAACCAGGGTTCAAATTATACAATAGCTTTCGGGGGCACCCTATTTTCCCGTGTGCGCAACGATTTCCCAAGTCACATGCATGTGGCAGTACTAGTGTGTATCGCGTTCTGGGTGGACTCCTTTCCAGCCCAGTATGCCCTAGCAAACACAAGTATCATGCTTGTCTTTTTATTAAATAACTGCATAAATTTGTATTTTGCTATTTCTCCTTTTATTTAATCTTTTTTCTAAATTGTCTCAGTCTCACTCACAAACTAGAATCATGGTGCCAACAAGGTTAATCGACTCACACGGTGCTACCCAAATGTGATGTGTAAAAGAGCTATGAAAAACCAACTGTGCAAAGGTTATTATCATTCTGAATATTTATTTATTTATTTTGTCTTGTGCAGTGTCTGGGTGTCATGTCCATGTCACTGATATTTAAATCTGCCACTAATAAATCTTTCACCACGTATCATACATCTACAGTAGATGTGCTTCAGCGTGGTCAATAAAAGGTTAATGTGACAGTGAAACAAAAAAAGATTCATTCAGTAAGGAAATGAAGGGAGTCTTGGGAATAGAATCAGAACTGGATCACTTGAAGGACACTGTGAACAAAACGAAGCTGTCTGTGAAGGCCTCCACAAAGTGGATGTTGCATGCTTTGGGGATACAGTCATGTAAGTAATGAGGTGCCTGTGTTTGCATTGATTTTAACGAGAGGTTGTATATGATCGAATAAAAACACAGCAGAGATAGATAGATAGATGGATAGAGAGATAGAGTGATAGAGAGAGAGAGAGAGAGAGAGAGAGAGAGAGAGAGAGAGAGAGAGAGAGAGAGAGAGATGAGGCTATAGGCAGTGTATAGGGGACATGGTAAGAGAAGTGAAGTTTGAGCAAGAAGAGCTGAAGTAGCTGTTGAATTTCTGGCCTCTAAAGTAATGTTGTCATGAATAAGACCTTTTACTACCTGCCAGTAATTCATTTTAAGCCAACCCCTGTGCTTTTTTTTTTGCCCCAGGATTAAATCCTTCTCAACTATTCAAAGCTTAGTGCTCTCCAAGGACAGGCTCCTCAGATATGCTAAACACTTCTACCCTTGCAAAGAAGAAGGGAAGAGCTTTTCAGGGGTTAACTTTTAAAATATCAGACAAACTCAATGCTCATGTAATGTGAAAATACTGCATTTGCTTTTTAACAACAAACAAAAGATTTATTTGTATTTTTTATTTTGGCCATGGCAAACCAATCCAAGTATGGTTCCTCTCAAAGTTCTTCCCCCATCATCACAGGAAGTTTTTCTTTGCGACTGTTGCCTTTGGCTTGCTCAGTAAAGAAAACTGACAAAAACTATAAATCTATTCATTTTTACATTTTAAATGTATCCAGATTTTTTATTTCTGTAAAGCTGCTTTGTTAAAAGTGGTATACAAATAAAACAATTAAATATACTGGAATCATTTCCTGCTTGATCACGTTTAAGGCTATGTTCACATTACCAGCTTGAAGTGATCTCAAATCTGATTTCCCCCCTAATTTGATACAGATTAAATCTGCTTGGACACTTTTGTATGTACGCCTAGACTGAATATATACCTCATGTGACTTGAACAGTCAGATTGGAATTCATGCAACATGTGCTGACATCAGTGAGCACCAGCAGTGTAGGGATTTCATAACAGTGTTAGCAACAGCTGCTAAAGGCGCTAAAACGAGGCATCTGGCTTTCTTTCTTGTTCTGGACCTCAGAAAATATAGCCAACTAAATCCTAGCCATCATCCACAGCGAAATATTTCTGTTGAAATTGCATCCATTTGAAATGAACGAGTGAATGAGTAGTCCCACAAATATGACATTTTAAACCAGCCAACTCAAGCAAAGATGTATCAATGTGTGCATGCATGCCATTTCAGAGGATTAAATTACATTACATACATTACATTACACTCAGAGGGCAGATGCATCCACATTAAAAGTCAGATAAAAGTCACTTCTGACTTGTAAATTTGATCTGACCCCCCAAAAATCGGAATTGAGTAATGTGGCTTGTAATGTGACCGTACCCTAACAGAATATAATGCGCAAACATCAGTGATAGTGGCAGTTAAAATGCAAAACTGATCAGAACTGAAGCCAGCTTTGCCTGATTTGGTCAGTTTCTGCTTGTGGGTGTAAACATTATGTGTGACTCACAACTTTCTCTCTCTCTGCAAAGGTCAAAATGTAAGCCATATTCTAACTTGAGTGTTAAAGTAATTAACTCGGACATAAGGCTGCCATATGGGTGGTGTCAACCATTAATATAGACAGAGTTAAAATTCAGTGCAACCCTTCTCTTGGTCAGTCCTGCCCCAAGTGACCTATCCCTGGAACAAATCCCCTCTGCTAAAGCAGCCTGGGCTAATTATCTAATGGAGCTGTAGCATATTGTGAGTTCAGTGTTGCACAGGAGCACTACATAAGTTCCCTTTATGTTTTTAAAATACTAAACACATGTCACTGTCAACCGCTGCTTCTCTTTGTTTTTTAAATAGGTAGAATGCAACATCAACTTTGTCAACAGCATACATCACTGCCAGCAACTCTAGTCCTTCTTGTTAATAACATGTGTCGTAACAGGAATGAGGCTGCTTTAAGTGTTCTGTATTTAACTATTTTTAACATGTAACACAAGTTAGGGTGATAACTTGCATAATAGGTCCCCATTTAAAAAAGGATGTGACCTTGATCCTGCATGGATCAGTTCCAAAACCTAATAAGTTTATTTGATGGTTACTATGATTATTACGTATAAATGTGACAAGCATTCAACCACTCATTCCTTCTATTCACATAATATATAACAAGAAACACTTTTTGGCCAAGTTAAAAATTTGCTGCGTGCTTTATTTTCTCACTCTAATTTTCCATCTCTGCTCCTTTCTAAATCATGTTTCTTTACAGCTTTATGATCTTCCCCAAGTGAGTGTTGATGTTTTCCAACATCATTGCTGAGTAAGAGCACTTGTTCATTAGTGACAGACAGTGTGTTGACTGTGAACAAGCAAAGCATTTTGATATTTGCACTTGTACACACACTGTGGTCCCACTCCAAAATTAACAGTTTTGTACATGTGTGAAAGTGTAAAAAATCAGAATGATTCGACCTCTTTAATGCTCTTATATGTTTCTTCATTACAGTCAGTCTCTTTCTTTCTTTATCTCTAGCTGCTGAATGGGTTTGCCATTTGATTGATGAATTACAGCTTCTTGTTCTGTTTGTTATTTATAATATCAGATACCCTAAATCATGATAAAACTGAGATATGCATCTGAAGTCTTGCTTTTTAGCTTTGGGATTACTTACTCTATTTTAAGTGAATATTTTAGCCTGATCATGTAGATCTGTGCATTACCACCTCATAGCTCCAGCATTCTTGGTGTGATTTTGTGCATGTTTATCCCATGTTCACATGTGTTTCCTCCTTCTTTACATTCTCCAAGTCTTCGTTTCACTGTGCGTGCAGATGCGCTCACACTTGCCTGTTGCCATTCCAGTCGCTCTGCACTGGTGGCACTCCGATCCCGCAGCTGAATCCTCTTTAGGAGACGATTCTGGCGCTTGCTGGACTTTCTTGGACGCCCTGAAGCTTCTTAACAAGAATTGAACCTCTTTCCTTGAAGTTCTTGATGATCCTATAAATTGTTGATTTAGGTGCAATCTTAGTAGCCACAATATCCTCAACTGTGAAGCCATTTTTATGCAACGCAATGATGGCTGCACGCGTTTCTTTGCAGGTCACCATGGTTAACAATGAAAGAACAATGATTTCAAGCATCACCCTCCTTTTAACATGTCAAGTCTGCCATTCTAACCCAATCAGCCTGACATAATGATCTCCAGCCTTGTGCTCGTCAACATTCTCACCTGAGTTAACAAGACGATTACTGAAATGATCTCAGCAGCTCCTTTAATGACAGCAATGAAATGCAGTGGAACAGTTTTTTTCAGAAGTTAATTTTCATGGCAAAGAAGCACTATACAATTCATCTGATCACTCTTCATAACATTCTGGAGTATATGCAAATTGCTATTATAAAAACTTAAGCAGCAACTTTTCCAATTTCCAATCTTTATGTAATTCTCAAAACTTTTGGCCACGACTGTAGAAGATGAGTAAATGATTGTGATCAAGATTCTGCGGTGTGGTGCATGTATCACTACACCAACTCGATTCGTTTTAAAATTGATTTTTAATTATTTTTCCCCCTACATTTACCAGAACAGCGAGTGACCAGAATTAGCTTGTTTTCAGTTTGATTGGCCATGTCTGCTGATTGGTCAATCAGCCTCAGATATTACCAATTCTGTACTGAGCACAGAATGGGCATTTTTATGGCATTACATTAATATTTAACTTGTGTTAAAAGCCTCCGATCTGTCGTAAAAACACCATGAGTGCTAATTAGTTGAAAATCATATTTGTTAGAAACTGCACGTACCTCTGTGCTCACCGTCAAGTAATTTTTTGAGACTTTGGAGTTATCTGAGGAGGTAAAATGTTGCCGTTTCTTTATAATCCTACAGGTGGAGCACTTTAAACTATTTAGACATTTTCATCCTGTGCGGTAGGAGTGAAGTTTGGAGGGAAGTTTGTTTAGAAATAATAATTATGGCTGATGACAGAGATATGGGCTGCTCAATTGAATGTTAAACTCTTGTATTTAAAGTTATTTTGTATTGTTTAAATGCTGATTTTGGTTTTTAAGTAAGAAAACTAATCTTATAAGGAATCGGATGCATTAAATAAAAAATTTAATGAAACTTTTCTTAGATTTAAAGTTGTAACAAAAATGGGGAAAAATATTGAATCAGGATATTTATAAAATCATAAGACCTATAGTATTTAAATTTTACTTGAATTGGCACCTAGGTATCATGATGATATCATATGGAGAGGTGACTGGTGATTGCCAATAAAATTTTGTTACAGGAGAACTGTTCCTCAAGACTACATTAAATAAAAGAAAGTCTAGTTCCCTTTCAAAAGCTACACTCGATGCTACGTGGAAACGCTATGGAAACGTCTCTTGTTCGACCAGTTGTGAAGCATGTGTGTATCAAACACGCCAAACTTTTGGCTTACAGTATAAAACCTCGGTCAGCTGACGTCATCTGATGAAGTACATCTGAAGGTTATAATTAGGTCTAAACCGGAAACATCCTCAGGTCTTTTTGTCTTCTTTGTGTGTATGCATGTGCAAAACAGTCTGTTTTTCAATACTGAAAATACTTTCCTACAGTTTAGGAAGAAAAAAAAAAAGCAAGTAGAAAGTTTTTATATTACTCACCGACTGATGGTGGAGTGTGAGAGATGTGTGCCTCCATGTGAGAGATTTCTCTCGGAGACGATCTCCACACTTTCTGCTTCGAGTGTTTGGACAGATAAGTTGCCCCTTATCTGTGGAGCTAAACAGTTGAGGCCGCCCACTAGAGCGACAGTCCCTTCTTGGGACTTAGCTATTGTGCTTGAAGACTTGGTTGATACCTCTTTCGAACCACTAGGGTCAGAGCCTGTAAGGCCTCTTACTTCTCTAAAGAGAATTGCGGATTTGCAAGATCTGTCGATTTCGCCATCCTGTCTAGACTTTGCCCCTGGGCTAGTCAAATCTATTCTGCATCCTCACCCGAATTATCTTCCAAAAGTTCCATTCTCGACCATGCATCCTGTTGTTCTAGAAGTTTTCTGTCCTTCGCCATTTACAGCTTCGGAGCAGGAAAGACTTCACTTACTGTGCCCAGTATGTGCTCTTCAGATTTACGTCCACCGCACCAGCCAGTGGCGTAAGTCAGAGCAGCTTTTTGTATGCTATGGGGGACCCAACCGGGGGGCAGCTGCCAGTAGACAGACGCTGTCACATTGGGTGAGAGATGCTGTTGCAGAGGTCTTGCCTCATCAATTGCTCTGGCAAGAGGTGTCCCCTTGCAGCAAGTGTGTGATATGTCAGGTTGGTCCTCTCCGCACACATTTGTCAAATTTTATAGTTTGGATGTAAAGGCTACTCCAGGCTTGCGGGTCCTCGAGTCAGGATCCCAGAGTTATGTTTGAGACCTCTTTGATGATTGTGCGTACACACTACACAACCCTGGGGGTCCAGACACTTTCAGTGCAGTGGCGTTGGTATTCTCATTCCTATAGCATTTTCACACAGCATCGAGTGTAGCTTTTGAAAGGGAACGTCTCGGGTTACTTTGCTGTAACCCTGTTCCCTGAAAAAGCGGGAACGAGATGCTGCGCTCCAATGCTGCACTGTAGGCATGACTGGACGTCCTTTCAGACATAAATTGACCTGAGGATGTTTCTGGTTTAGAACTATTCATAACTTTCAGGTGCACTTCATCAGATAACGTCACCTGACCGAGGTTATATAAGTCAAAAGTTTGGCGTATTTATTACACACGTGCTTCACATCTGGTCGAACAAGAGACGTTCCCATGGCATTTTCACGCAGCATCTCGTTCCCGCTTTTTCAGGGGGACTATCTTTGAAGTAAAATACAAAAGAAATGAGGAGTGGCTCAGGACTTTTGCACGTTACTATTTATCATATGTTGCACATCATACATACAAAGGAATTCTTGAACTTATTAACATCCTTCCTGGAAAATAGCAGGAACAGGAGCCTCAGTTGGACCACAGTTTTTGAAGCAGTTTATAAGATATATATATATACTTAGATTTCCCACACTATATAAAATTTACTTGCAAATGATTGAGACTAAGATGTATTTTAGTTCGGTACATCCTTTTAAACTATATTTAGACAAATGTCGTATTATATTCTGAACCCAGTTTAGTGCATTATTGTAAGGAATACACTGACTTGTGTACAAGAAGAATAATCATGAGTGATATATACATTTCGGTCAGTACATTTACATATAAACCAGTCTACAGTTCCATATAAAATGGTTGATTTTACTTTGTGATTTGTGTGTCTGTGTTGTTTGGATCGTTATCATTGTTGGCTGCGTTTCTGTCTCTCAATGGGTACAGCTAATGTGGCTATAATCAATGAGTTAATAGAGTGGTATAATGCAGCTTGTCTTTGCTGAGCTTATCTCTCTCTTTCTCTTTCTGTCTCTCTCTTTCACACGTGCACACACACACACGCGCACACACACACGCACACACACGCACATGCCTGACCTACAAAGCATTGAAAAGGAGTGATATTGACAAGCTCAGTCATCAGCACTTCCTCCTGAGCTCATGTAGAAGGACCTGATGATCACCAGCTCCTCACCCATTTGCTTCCTGCAGAGCGAGTGCATATGATTTTGCATGCATCAGTTCCATGCATCAGCCCTATCAACTCTAGTGAGTCTGATTGCTGCTACTGGAGCTGTACTTTACGTTTCCCCATGTACCTCATAATTGGCTCATCTGCTTAGGAGCATGACAACGCCATTATCATTTTATTACTAATATAAGGTATTTGCTAATACCTTATATTAGCAAAACAGATACTAACAGATAATGTTTTGAGCATTCTTTATTTCACATTACATCAAATTCAACAAAATCGAACCAATATTCAATGATGTCAATATAATAAAGTCGCATCTTTGAATCTTTGAATAAGTTACTACTAATGTACCGTATGCAGCCATTAAGATTCTGATGGTCAAAGTACACTGTTATCCATCTAGATAAATTGCTAGATATCAAGTGTATATACTTGTATCAAGTGTTTAAGTGAGGGATCAGTTTTTACTCTCATAACTGTGTTCTGTTAATCGTCACAATCAAAAATCCTGGTTTAGAATGCTCAGAATGCTCGTTTGTTTTTTATATGCAATGTTAGTTTTCTATATGAGAGAAAGATAGGAGTTAGAATAACAGTGACAATTAAAAGTGACCCAGTGGCAATACTTCCTACAGAAATAAATGAGTTTAATTGCAATGGAAAACTGACACAAAAGACGAGGGTACATCACAAACCCTGTGCTGCATGTTAAATGCCATTAAAAAATGGTCATTAGTTTTGTACTAATTCCATGAAGTAGCCAGGCATAACAAAGCTAGAATTTTTGCCATCGGTCTGAGACTAAATTAAGAGTAAAAAAATTTAATTAAATCACATCATAGATAATTTCATTAACAATACATAGGTGAAAATTGTACTAGAAATTTAACTAGAATGTAATGCCACACTGGCATTAATGGGCTAAAAATTATGGGCAAGAACACACCATGTCTGTATCCAACTGAATTTACTGGGTTGGACAATGAAATTGAAACATTGGCCAATTTAATGTTGGAGGTTTCATGGCTAACTTTGACCAGGTTGAAGGTTTAATTAGTAGAGCAACAGCACAGTTTTGCTTAAAATATTACAATGCACACAACATTATGGGTGACATATCACCCATAATGTGACCAAGACAGCAAGTTTCCAGGGAAATGTCAGCATACCAGTAAGAATGACGAACCGCATCTAACAGGAGTAACTGTGGATGCAAGAGGAAGCTGTCAGAAAGGGATGTCCAGGTGTTAACCCGGATTGTATCCAAAAAACATAAAACCACAGCTGCCCAACTCACTGCAGAATTAAATGTGCACCTCAACTTTCCAGTTTCCACCAAAACTGTTTGTCAGGAGCTCCACAGGGTCAATGTCAATGGCCGGGTTGCTATAGCCAAACTTTTGGTCACTTCTGCCAATGCCAAACGTCGGTTTCAATAGTGCCAGCAGCAAAAATCTTGGGCTGTTGCCAATGTGAATGTATTGTTCTCTGATGAGTCCACCGTTACTGTCTTTCCCACATCCGAGAGAATTATGGTGTGGAGAAGCCCCAAAGTAGCGTATCACCCAGACTTTTGCATACCCAGAGTGAAGCATAGGGGTGGATCAGTGATGTTTTGGTCTGCAATATCATGGCATTCCCTAGGCCCAATACTTGTGCTAGATGGGTGCGTCACTGCCAAGGACTACTGAACCATTCTGGACGATCATATGCACACAATGGCTCAAACACTGAAGGCGGTGCTATGTATCAGGATGATGATGCAAAATTACTCTGGCCACTGTTCAGGACTTGTGTCTGTCATTCCCAAGATGAACTAATGCTGTATTGGCCGCAAAAGGAGGCGCTACACCATGCTAATGAATTATTGTGGTCAAAAACCAGGCGTTTCAGTTTCATTGTCCGACCCCTATAGATGCCCTTTACCTGGTAAATCATCCACTGAATTGGGGAGATCTTTACTAGTAGCAAATCAGTGGCACTTGTGAGACCTTTTATTTGGTACAGGTACAAATCAGCTTCCTGTGACAGTACTCTCCCCTCTACGGACGCCACTGGTCATTCTAGACAGGGCCTCTGGGTTGAGGCTATGGAACTCTGTTATAAGGCATTTGTTGTGGATAAACCTGGCAGGTATCCAGGTTCTCTCTTCGGGTCCGTACCCCTCCCAGTCCACTAGGTATTGTAGTCCGCGTCCTCGGCGGCAGGACTTGAGGAGCTTACGGACTGTGAATGCTTCCCCCCCCTCTCAATGAGATGGGGGGGAGGGGGATAATGGACAGGAGACCAGTAGTCGAATCTGAGGCACATGGAAGGTGGGGTTGATACGGCGCATGGATAATGGCAGGGCGAGCTTAACAGAGCAGGGGTTGATCACCCGGGAGATGGAGAAGGGCCCAATATACTTGGGAGACAATTTCTTTTACGTGGTCTTTAAAGTTAAGTCCAATGTGGATAACATTACTCTGGTAGTGGCGGTTGGCTTTACATCGGAAAATGTTTACCGAGCACCGCAATTGGGAGCGGGCCTGTTGCCAAGTCCTCTTGCAGCGCTGGACGAACGCTTGGGCGGGAGATACTGCGACTTCCTCCTCTTGAGCAGGGAACAAAGGTGGTTGGTATCCCAGACAGGATTGGAAAGGTGACATTCCGGTGGAGGACGTGGGGAGTGAGTTGAGTGAGTTGTGGGCGTATTCTATCCATGAGAAAGATCTATTCTATGAGGCTGTGTCCCATGACGCCATACATCTAAGAGACTTCTTTAGTTCCTAGTTGATCCTTTCCGTCTGTCTGTTGCTCTGGGGTTGGAAGCCAGAGGATAGGCTGGATGTGGCACCAATGAGCTTACAGAAGGCTTTCCAGAATTGTGAGGAAAACTGCGGGCCCCTGTCTAAGACGATGTCTGAAGGAAGACCGTGGAGTTGGAAAACATGGGACACCAGGAACTCGGCTGTTTCTTTAGCTGCTGGAGAAGAGGAGGGATGAATGATTCCCACCGCAATGGATTCCGTAATGTATTGATCCATGGACTCCCTCTCCGGTCGAGAGAGAGAGTATAGTCGCACCCTGGGTGGGGTAGTACCAGGGAGAAGATTAATAGCACAGTCATATGATCGGTGGGGAGGTAGCGAGACTTGCTAAAAACTTTCCAGAGATCATGATACTCAGTTGGGACGTTTAAGAGGTTGGAGAGGTGTTCAGGCTGAGAGGATGGAGCCCCTTTGACAGCAGAACGGAGACATGACAACAGACATGAGGTACTCCATTCCAGAACTCTCTTATTGACCCAATCTATGTGGGGATTGTGTAGCTGTAGCCATGGGAGACCCAAGATGAGTGGGGCATGGGAGCTCTTAGCAATCAAGAAGGAAATTACTTCTGAGTGGTTTCCTGAGAAGTGCAAGGTTACTGCGTCTGTGGTGAATGGGGGCCAGGAAACAACCATCGAGGGCCTGCACAGTGAGTGAGTGACTCAGGGGCATGGAATGGATGCCAAGGAGGTTTGCCAGTGAAGAGCAGATCAGATTTTGGTCGGCCCCTGAATCCAGCAGGCATACGTGCCATGGGATTGAGTATTGTGGGTCAGGTTACTGAAAAATAGGAGCGATGGTTGGGAAAAGATTTGAGATCCGGGCCCCCCAGTGCACCCAAAATTACAGAGGGGCCTGGCCTTTTACCGGTCAGTTTTGTGAGAAATTACCCAACTGGCCACAGTAAAACATACCCCCTTATCCCGTCTTTGTTGTTGTTCCTCAGGAGAAATATGGGTCTGGCCCACCTGCATTGGTTCAGGAGGAGTCTCCATAAAGCTGGTAGAGGCTGCAGGCCGTGGTGGCCAGAGGCTCAGGCTGCGCTCCTGCTGCCTGAGGCACTTATGAGCATTGATGCATGCTGCCAAATGAATGAGGTCTTGGAGATTGGAAGGCGGTTCGCGTGCTGACAGTTTGTCTTTGTCTTAAGGAGCTGGAGGTGTTTGTGGGTTGATGTATTTGGTTGGCAAGCGAGGTCAGGGTTTCGGTTACTGTTTTAAGAGTGCTGGTGACCTCCTGAATGTCATTCTGATGTGAACCCAAGAGTGCTCCATGACTTTCCAGTGCTGATCTCAAGTGAGTAAACTCACGGAGTCAATGAGGAAGCTGATCAGTAATCCACTAAGCCCAGTAACTTCCTTGTGAAGTTTAATCCTGAAGCATGCAGTCAGCAGTGTCTAGCAGCGTCTTAAATAAGCAGATCTGATCACTCCAAATCGGTAACAGGTGAGCTCGAGCCGTGACTGAGGCGGCAAAAACCAAGAGGCGACGCAGAGCTGGAACCGGAGTGATTCTGATTATTTTCAGAGGAACTATGTTGTGGGCGAAATCTGGCGCGTTGTGACAGCTTCCTAAATTCAGCAACGTAGGTTTCTCCATTTCTCACAAGTCTTAGGCATGTGCAGTGTTTTGGAAACATCACATGAAGAACATTGAATTGGAGTTCTCATGAACTGTGAGAAAACACAATTAAGTAGAAAAAAAAATATTGTTAAATACATACCCACATCATGGAGCTCGCCCTTTTAAAAGATGAGGTTAGTGTGAGGGGTTGAGGCAAAAGTCATACATTATGACTTCATTCATATATTTTCCAGTGAAATTCTACTGAATTTGTATGCATGATGTGTTGTTTGCTTAAAATGGCATAAGCTAAAGCCCCACTGGTAAAACACATTGGCTCTGTCTTGAAGCAGATGCTTGCTAATGCAAATTACAAGAGAAAGAGGAGTAGCCCCCTCACAGCACTTCTAATCCTTTTTTTATTCTGCCATTGTGTGAGCAATTACCCTGTCACCTGTCTAAGAGAAAATACCTATCCTTACTACACAATGGCTTATCAATCATGCTGCATAATATGTGACACTGTTATATATTGGTGGAAATAAAATGTCCCCACAAGGATGGGAAAAGCAGACAGTTTGGACCATTATAAGTGATTTTAAATATTATTATTATTATTATTATTATTATTATTATTATTATGTTTTTTGTATGTCTTAACATGCTCAAAAGACAAACAGGTTGTGTGGTGCACTCGGGGTGGTGATGGGCCAAGGGCTTAGACTTATCAGTTAGATTTTCCTCTATTGTATTTCCTCATATAAGAAGACTAGCTTTAGTATCCATTGTTGACGAGTAAAGAGCTTTTAGAAATAGTTAAAAGGTTAAAGTTAAAAATAAGCTGCTCAGCTTTGATGTAATCAGTGATATTATTATTTCAGGGTGAAGCCCAAAAACATATCTGCCTGTATTTGTGTCAGAACTCTGTCTAACTTTAATATTGCTAAGTTGTACTTATTTCAACATCAGCCAGATACATTCCCTGTTTAAAGTAGATTATTACATCCAGCACAGGACAGTTCTTAACATCACTTTTACTCTTACAACTCATGTTTTATGTCATAGTGGCACTCGACATGTCCGCTTTAATTAGCACCTTGGTTTCAAAACATATGAGACAACCTGGTTTTAAACTTCCTGCAGGAAGAATAAACATACAATTACATGTCCATACATAGTTGAAGAGTCAGGTAAAATATACATACCTTTTTTGGAGTTAGCCATGCTGTGTTGCATGTTCATTTGTGTTTCATAAGGATTTGGGCACTTTGCAAGGGCATTATAGTTGTTTCTGTGTCATCCGCATACTCTGCGTATATAGGATAAACTATCTCGTTAATTGTCTTTGTTGAGTCACACCTATATCCACATCCACTTCGAGGGCAAAACCTCTGTATTCATCCAAAAAAGTGCTGGCTGTAGGGTAATCTGGTGCAAAACTGCTCATACTGTAACTTCCTTTCTATTCAACATTTTGATGTAATTTTATTTGATTAAAGATCTAAAGACTGGCAAAATTTCATTACTTTCTGTTGAGCCAGTTTTAAACTTACCACGGTTAAGTTTACCAAGCTCCAGCAAAGCAGTGGAGCCGCTGTTCCTATACCTGACCCCCACAACGAGGAACAACACCTCCTCAATAAGCTAATGTAGAATTCTTCCTTCAAACCTTTGAAAGAATGGAAGAGCAGGGAGAATGGTCCCCTTGGGAATGGAGTGCGATTTTAATCCCCTTGCTCTCTGGGGATGCACAATAAGAGTACTTCGCCCTTAACTGCGATGAAGCAGAGGATTATGAGACACTGAAGCAAGAAATCTGTCCAGCTGCCAGGCAGCCGCTGAATTCCACTGGATGACCCTAGGATCCAGAAATCCCCTCACAAGGTGAACTACAACACCGAACGCATTGTTCTTGACTGTTTTTTTCGCTCCCTATCCCAAAAAGAATGAAAAGCAGTGGGTATTAAAGCACCCACCTCCCTGTTGTACAGTACCTGGTAGACGCACTAGAGTTCACACTCACCATGCTCGCTCTGAATCAGGATGGAAAGCTGATTCAGAAGAAACCTTCCGCTACTGCTTCATGCCCTCACTCCAAAGAGAACCACTGTGGCCACAAGTTTCTCCTGACTCCCTGCAAGATGAGCCCATAACCACGGAGCCTAAAGCCATGAAGCAGCCTCTGGGTATTTTTAGCCAACAATAGGCATCATGACAATCCCAGCCATGCACCTGCAGAGTGGGGCCGTGCTAGAGTGCCACAACTGGCAGCTGCTTTGTGGCGGGAAAGGCACTTAATCAACTGGCTAGATTACCTCGAAACCCACACAAATGTCATCTGGGGCTGACTGAGGCACAGTACCTAGGTCGAATCAGGTGCCGGGATGCTAAACTTCCAGGAGAAGAAAGTAGAAGCAGTCTGTACCTACCCTCAACTCACATTGTAAAAACAAGTATGTGCCTTTTTGGATCTAGCTAGTTATTACGCAAGTTTTGTGTCTAACTTTTCATCTGTATCAGCACCCTTCTCATAAAGGGACAGCCAGAAAAAGATATACGGTAGGGACAAAGCAGTAAGAGGAAGCATTCCCACAACTGAAAACTCTTCTCACCAGCTTCCTCATCCTCCCCAACCCCGACTTGAATTGCCTTCTTGTTCCTCATGGATGCCTTGGAGACTTGATCTCATGTATTTGACAGAGAAGAACTCTTGATCCTGTATTTAAGCAGAAAGCTGAAACCTGCTGAGGAAAAGTACACCACCATCAAGTGGAAAGTCCCAGCCATCAAATGGGCCATAGCGGAGCTACCTGGTGGGGTGGCACTTGACTTTCATAACAGCTTACGCTCCTGTTCAATGGATGTCTAGGGACAAAGCTGGGGGGGGGGTGCTGTCATGGCGGGCTAACAGCCAGTGCCTCTCATCACAAGTATGCTCCGTACTTGACCGGGAAATTAAAGTGCAACGCTCCATTCAGCATCCTGGTCATCCTCTATGGTCCACCTAATCTCACCTATGTGGTGTCACCACGGGTTTGTGTGGTCGCTGTAAGTATTGTTTATTGTGATCCACTGTGAGTTTTTGCAGTTTTAGTGTTGGGATTACATTTCCAATCTTTCCACTCAAAAAATTTAACATAAATAAAATATTTTGGTGGTCCTTGAGGAAGCTCACGGACCTTGCAGAACCCCACAGCACGTACTGTATATAATGTGGAATGTATACTGTAAATATATCATTATATTGTATAGAATTGTAAATATTAGTATGTGGTGCATTGCAGTATTTATTTTTTGTACAATACACGTAAGCTACTTGCACAATTTGTTTGCATCCGTGAATGTTTGTAGATTCATGATCCGTTTGTATCTGTGGAAATTTGTAATTTGGGGACCTACTGTATAGTAAATAACACTGTGAATGGTTCCAAGTTCTCCACTGAAGACTGGTGTATTTTCCATATTCAAACACACAGATGGCCATATTGCTAACTAATTTATGTAGCATGGTATGGCTGCTGATGAATTTGTATGATTCTTGGTAGTTTCTTTGACATTGATGATCTTTATTGGATGCTAAACTAAAATAATTGGATGATATTCCAGTCCATAGTCACTCTCCACAGATTTATGAACAGACAGAGGGAACAGCAACAATTACACTGGCAGTACCTAGAGAGCTAAAAATAAGTGGAAAGAGCAAGTTTAAGAGGAAAATGAGGCAGATGGAAGGAGAATGAGAGGATGGAGGGAGCAGAATTGTAATTATTTGAAAATAACGAATGCTGATAATTCCAGCAGTAGGCTACACCTTCACAGCGATTTAAGCACAGTGAAGCACTTGCTCTTCAGATGCTCAACAATTATCCACATCTTATGTCCTTTTTTACTTAGAGCAGCTTTTCTGCTACTTTAACATGGTGAGAAAGAGAGAGGGTGAGAGAGAAAGTGTGGATAATTGTGAAGACTCATGGTGTGTTTTTTGGTTCCAGTCAAAACCAAACTGTTAGTGACAGATGAATGATCATGTGGCACCACTGAATGCATTTCAGGTACTTTTTAAAGTGTCTCATCATTGAGACAAGAATGTCCACAGAAGAAGATAAAATGAGAAAGCTCTGTCACACATTTTCTCATTATACATTTCAATATTTTCAATATTGAAATTGTTATTTCCATGTCTTATGTGTGAACTGGTAGTTTTATTAGGATCATGGAGATGTTGATGAAAAACAACTCTTAGATTCTCTTATCATAAAATTTTACATACGTGAGTACAGGCATTTAGATGACAGCATCGGCTAAATATATTGTCTTATTGTGCTTATAATACAATATTAAATAATATAATGTCGTGTTGAATTTGCACTGCCTGTGTCTATACACACTGTTAGGATTATGATTGAATTTAGTAATAGCAATGCAATACATGGTTTTCTAAAATAATCTGCAGTAATACCTATGTTCTGTCCCAGCATGCAGCAGCAGCAGTGGGTGTGTATGGCTGTTTTGGCTCTCTTGCTGGTCACAGATGTGCTAGCAGAAGTTGGAAAGACAGGGAAACAAGGTAAATGATTATTACGAGCCTTCGGAAATGTAAACTAATCTATTCATCAATTACTAGTTGAGCCAGTGTTAAGAAATCATATAGATGTAAGCTTTGTGTGTGCATATCTGTGTGTGTATGTGTGTGTGTCTGTGCTCTGACAGGTAAAAAGGAACGTAAGTCAGGATGCGGAGTCTGGCAATGGAGTGTGTGTGTAGCAAATGAGGGTGACTGCGGCCTGGGTACCAGAGAGGGAACTCGTACAGGAACTGACTGCAAACAGAAAATCAAAACTCAGCGCTGCAAGATTCCCTGCAACTGGAAGAAGCAATTTGGAGGTGAATATCACATAATGTCCTGCAGAAGCCATTTACATTAATATCAGTTTCCTTTATAGATTTATATTTTGGCTACGTTTGTGTGAGGCATGTTGCTGTTAAGAAGAAGCTAATTGTCTTTATTTGCTAACTATCCAACAGCAGAATATCTCCTGATTGAAATGACTGACACAACTGTTAAAAGAAGATTTTTATCAGCTTCTGTAATCTATAGTGCATGAAAAAAGGCACTAGAGTTTGGGCATTTTAACAGACGTTGGTGTTCTAACACTAACATGATCTCTTAGGCAATGTCACAGACCTCACGTTTCAAATGATTATTTTCAAAATCCCCAAGTCAAAGGCTGTGCTTATTCAATTAATATGTTTTTAGAGGACAGAACCTCTAAAACACATTAGTTGATTAATCTGGTCAATGGGTGAACCTTCATGCACAATCATGGGCTTGCCATCCCTTTTTACAGCATGATAAACCAATTCTAGTTTAAAGCTGTTATATTGTATACATTATAAAAACTTCTTATCATTCTTATAATTCACAGCTTCTCAGAAGCTGTTATAATGTGCACACACCATCTCGATAACATGTAGACCAAACTGAGACTTTTGATTGTCCAGAATGATAGAACACAGTTATGAGGATAAAAACTACCTTTATTTCTGCACATATCCTAGCATTTCAGTAGTGCTTGGATGCAAATTCTGTACGTAAATGTTTGGATATACAGTTTCCACAGACATCTCTTGCATCTCTTCCACAGGCTGGCGGCAAATTATCTGTTGATATTTTTTTTAAGGATCAGGTATTGTACTCACTGAATGTTCATGGCTCCAAGCCATCTTGTCATTCACCGATGTACGGTCTTTTTAAAAATGTTTGTACCATTCAAATGTTTTACTGGGGCTAAGAGACTCATCATCGTACTGTGTTTAAAGTCTTCTGGGATGTCAATCAGTTTTATGCCTTCATTCACAAGTCCCGGTTTGACTTGAACTATTGACTATTGTATAATAGGCAACTTCAAAAATGTCACGTCTTTATACTTTAACTCGGTTGATCCCTTACATTTCCTTTGGAACTCCAGCTGCTTTGTTCTAAAAGCACAAAGCTGCCTGCTGTGAAAATTAAAGGCACTTCAATGTCAAAGCTGGAGCATTGATTCAATTTGCATGTCTGTTCCCAAAGAATGCAAGTGAGCTAGTGAAATAGTAAGAGGTAGTGACGAAGCAATGGAACAAGTAAGACTATCTACCATGAACCACTTGAGGAAATAAGCAGAACGCTATTTGTAAGTAAAGGATTCAAGCAATAACATTTAGAATTACATCAACAGCATGAGGATTTACAGTACCTCAGACTATACAGGTAGGTGTCAGTAAGGTCCTTAGATGATAATGTACACACAACACACCATTCTGAGGAGCTTTAGCAATGTACAGTACTTTCATCGCTCTCCTTAATGTTTACTCACTTGGACACCTTCTTAAGAAAGGTTTAACATAAAGTACGGCTGTTCCTTCTGCCCAATCTGTCATTGCCCTTTGTTATAGAAGTGGATGCCACTAAGGTTTGGGTATCATCTACATCTGTTATAGGTATCATCTGTTATATAGAGAGGTTTGGGGATCATCTGTTATAGAGGCAACAAATTGTGGTAAGTCTGGATCTGGCTGCTCTCTATCTTTTCACAAGGCTAGGTTAGGTCAGCTTTCACATTGCCATGTTCACAGACGTGGAAAGAGTTATGAATTTTTGTACTCAAGTAAAAGTAAAATTTCAGCTAGGTCTGCATCATAGGCATCTCTTTTGTCCGTCTCCATCGCTCGTGTGAATTTAGTGTGTTTGTTCTCCCTGCCCATCAATCAATCAGTGCAATGGTTTCGCAGGTGCAATTTTTTTCCTTGCCCGTTGCATTATTTTTATTATATATTTTTTACTCAGTAGCGAATATGATTTAAAATGTAGCGAAGTACTATACTTCAAACAAAACACTTGAATAAAAGTAAAATTACAGATTTAAAAAAAATACTTTAAAAAGTAGAAGTACACAAAAAAATCTACTTAATTACAGTAACGCGAGTAAATGTAATTCGTTACTTTCCACCTCTGCATGTTCAGAGACAGAAAGAAAATGACTTGTCAAGAATACACGAGCCAATCTGTTATTACTGAGACTAATTTCATGACAGCGCCAATATCACCATTAGAAGCTGAAAACATTGAGATAGCATTCTGAGAAGATGAGTTCATTCTGGGATAAGTTGATCACTTGACACTGACAAATATTGATCTAGGACACCCAGTGAAAGCATGCTTCTGTCTGAGCATAAGATTTGGATCAGTCTACATACTGGTCCACAGGAATCTGTGACCTCAAGCCAAAACTAATAACCTTCTGCCAGCAAGCTGAAACCCTTGCTCAACAATCTAAGGCCCTGGGATTGGCCTCATGGTGAATTCTTTTTACTAGCCTCCCAATGTCATAAGGTAAGATCATTATAGTATTTTTTAAATGTAATATTTTTGTTACTTTTATGTTCTATTTACATTACAAAGATGACATTTCCACAGCTGCTGGTGGAGTCCAAGCAGGATGATTGGTATAAGTTTCTCACCCGAGTTTTTTATTCCTCATCAGGCTTGATGCTAGTTACAGTGCTACTTGGAGTTAGTCTGTTATCATGGCCAGCATTGGTTTCCATTGCATCTTGTGATAGAACAGACCATAATCCAATGGCACAATTTATTGGCATCATAATGTCACATATTATATTTTATATCAATGTGTCACTGTGAGCAATATAAATTATATACATAGAAATGAAACTAATGGGTAAACTCAACAAGAGCATATATCTGAAGAAGTTGCAACTGTTATAATTTAGGACCACTGGCAGGCGGGTTTGTGTCCACTTGGCGCTTTAGGAAAAACAGATAATGAAATTCATTAAATTTATTCTGACTTGTTACATTTATCTCATAATTGTCAACCAGTGAAAAAAGCAGTGATCAACCAGCAGAGGGCTTCGGAGTAACAGGAAGAGTGAGGACAGATGAACTCAAACTGGAAGCAAGAGCCCAATACCCTTATCTGTGCTCACATTTTACAGTATATTGACAGTCTGGTCATGGTTTTTGCATCTTGCCATGTGCCATGGATAAATGGTTATATGAAGTTGAAAGAGGGATTTCTACTTGAACTCTTTTTTTAGTTTTTTTATTACCGATAAGCTATCCTGTTTGAGTGGATTCAGTTTTCACATCTGCATGATTATGTTGTTGTGCCCCTTCAGGGGCAAGGGTTTGATTCCCACCTTGGGTCTGTGCGCATGGAGTTTGCATGTTCTCTCTGTGCTTGGTGGGTTTTCTTATGGGTACTTGGCTTTTCTCTCACATTCCAAAGGCATTAAGGGTAGGCTAATTGGCATTTCCTAAATGCCTGTGTAAGTGTGTGAGTGTGTGCTTGTGTGCCTGCAATGGATTGGCAGCTCATCCAGCATGTGCTCGTCTTGTGTCTGGAGTTCCCTGGGATAGGCTTCTCAAATGAGGAAATATTTTTTTAGAAGACTGAGGTTCATCTACAAGGATTTCGGAGACTTTTTTAATCTCTTTAATCAGAGGCTTTATTAATCTTTACTAAAGCTCTTCTAAATTCTTTTGACCTTTTGACATCTTAAGACACATTACAGTAGTTTACAGTATTTTTTAAAAAAATTTGTCATCAGTCTGTATTTTTTTAAACCTTTTAACATGATTTTATATATATTCTTCATTTCATAGAACTTGATCCCTGTTCATGCTTTTGCCAAACTAGGAGCACGCTAAAATCCAATTCATAAAATACTGTATATTCAAAATATGCACACTGTGAACATTATTTCCTAAAACAGTTTGCCTTTACTCTTCCAAGTGTGTATGAGGCAATGATTTATAATCCTACAATCTGGCATCCTGCAGAAGATGACAGATTCCCTACTGAGTTCCTTTAAAGGTTTCTCCCTTATATCATCTCAGGGATTTGCCTCTGGCTTGCACATTAAGGATCTAAATCTACATGTACTTTATGGAATGTTGCTTTGTAACTATTTTTGTTCTTAAAAGCTCAAGTCAGGTTACATTCCTTTAAAAGCAGAACTTTTAAGCAAGGGTTTCAATATCTGACTGTGTGTACTCCCATGCAGGTGAATGCAAGTATGATTTCCAGTCATGGAGTGAGTGTGATTTAAGCACAGGGCAGAAGACCCGGACTGGAACACTGAAACGTGCTTTCCCAGATGCTGTCTGCGCCTTCACTGTCTCTGCTAGTAAACTCTGCGGCAAGACCAAGACCAAGCTACAGGGTGGGTTTAATCACATCTTTACACAAACACACTTACCTCTCAGAATGCATTTCTCTAAACTATTTGAATGATCTTTTTGTTACGTTTTAATAATTGAAATTGACTCCATTGTTGTTAACATTGCCTTACCTACAGTATACTCATAGGCCTAACTCCTGATACTTTTTCAGGAGTTCAAAATTTAAACATTTTCAGAAATAAAAATGTTTAGTATTTTGCTGATGTTCCTCGTAATTGCTTAATTGATACAAAAAATATATAATAATAAATATATATTATATAATATACAATACAGACCAAAGGTTTGGACACTCCTTCTCATTCAAACTCTCTTTATTGAGTTCTTTAACCCAAACGCGTCTCTTCTGCTTGTTGCCTGTCCTTAGCAGTGGTTTCCTAGCAGATCTTCTACATGAAGGCCTGATTCACACAGTCTCCTCTTAACAGTTGTTCTAGAGATGTGTCTGCTGCTAGAACTCTGTGTGGCATTGACCTGCTCTCTGATCTGAGCTGCTGTTAACCGCCGATTTCTGAGGCTGGTGACTCGGATGAACTTCTCCTCCGCAGCAGAGGTGACTCTTGGTCTTCCTTTCCTGGGGCGGTCCGCATGTCAGCCAGTTTCTTTGTAGCGCTTGATGCTTTTTGTGACTGCACTTGGAGACACTTTCAAAGTTTTCCCAATTTTTAGGACTGACTGACCTTCATTTCTTAAAGTAATGATGGCCGCTCGTTTTTCTTCACTTAGCTGCTTTTTTCTTGCCATAATACAAATTCAAACTCTTTGAATGACAAGGTGTGTCCAAACTTTTGGTCTGTACCAAATATATATTATATATTTCAGATACATTATATAATTTGGGTTGGTCACCATTCTTTGCATTTAAAGTCCTTTTATTTTACGTTTGGAACCGCATACTGTACAATATAAGCTTTATATGTTTTTAAAAATCTATTCATTTTAATATTTTATTTGGGGCATTAACAATTTTATTACATATATGTTTTCATAGAAATGTATATTATTATTATTATTATTATTATTATTATTATTATTATTATTATGAAAGATACATGGTTCCTTCTAAAGGCTTAGTGGACATGTTGATAATTTTTATTGTTTTGTGTAAAAGATGGCAATATTTCTGGAGGGCACCACAGTTTATATTTATGATTTTATCAAAATTTTATAGCAAAAGGTAAACGTAAATACTTTTCTTCACACTACATCATTTATGTACTGTGAAAAAAAAAAAACACTGATACTGTATATCTGCTAGCTGGCATTTGACAATCACAAGGTTTGTGTGAAGAGGTCTGAAACTGGAGAGGCAGACGAGTAGGATGTAATTGCTTTTGTCTGTAACATATTCCACTTAAAAAAAAAACAGCCTGTGCATATGCAATTCCAAACATACATTGGAGCAAATGAAACATAATTGATAGCACTGGCATTTGTCTCTCTCTCTTTTCACTCTGTAATCCATCCAGTCATTGTGACCCTCTTCTACCCACTTCTCTTATGCTCTCTGATTATTATAATTATTTAGAGAGGTGAACTAATTATAGATCTAGCTTTGCTTTTAAGGTGGTCAAAACATGTACTGATGTTGTCGTGTGACTTACAGTATATATATACTTGACTCACGTCTACTCAGTTGTGTTGTGTTCTTTAAGGAAAATAATTCATGCTGGGGTACGACTTAATGTGGAGACAAAGGGCCAACCTCTGAGATTTAAAAAAAAAAATGCTCAAAACATGCAGTTGCTTAAATGACTTCTAGGAGCTAGCTCCAAAAGTGAGTCAATCCTTGAAGTCCCTCATGCTAAAATGTCCAACTTTACTAAATAAATAAAATTAAAAATTAATTTAAATGAAATTAAATTGTCAGGTTTCCAAGTGGAACTGTGAAATACTGGTTAGTGTTAGTACTGTATAACAGTCTGTATAACAGAGTAGAATGTAAGTATGTCATTTGCGACACAATGTTAATTTGTTTACTAAAGTTAGTCAGGGTAAATTAACACTAATATCTTCTGTATTTCTAAAATTATTTGTTAAAATAAATATAAAAAACAGCTCTTGATCCCTAAATGACTATGCTTAGGTTGGGACACTTGCAAAAATACAGCTACTGATTACAGGCACATGTACACACACTCAGCGACGACTTCCCTGACGAATTCCTGTTGCACT
Organism: Clarias batrachus; assembly: GCA_003987875.1. NCBI lineage: Eukaryota > Metazoa > Chordata > Actinopteri > Siluriformes > Clariidae > Clarias > Clarias batrachus. The sequence continues at coordinate 240,897 of QMIH01000771.1, read as the reverse complement.
GCTCACAAACAATTCCACACCATCGAGTAGGAAAGGCCAGAAATCACATTTATTCTGAGGATCTTCCATTAAAGAAGGCACTGATGCAAGCGGTGCATGACTGAGCAACCCAAGGGCCAAAGCATACTCTCAATAAGATGTAAAGAGCAAAGGAATATGCAAATTGACATTATGAGAAGCGGCATTAGTCCCTAGATCTCCCGACCATCAGAACATCATTTGCAATGAAGGCAACTGCCGGGAGCTGTTGAGTTCATGATGGGTGTCTGAACAGCCTGGCTGCTTGGCGATATGTAAAGAGAAATGTGTGTGTGTGTGTGTGTGTGTGTGTGTGTGTGTGTGTGTGTGTGTGTGTGGGTGTGTGGGTGTGTGGGTGCATGTCCAATCACATTCAGGCAGCTGTATATATACAGTACCAGACAAACGTTGGGACAGACACACCAGACAAACAGTTTGGACACAAGTTTGGATTTATTTTGTATATTCTAGAACAATACTGGATTTTTTCAAAACAATGCAATTACTCTTAAATCTAGCCAATCTATCTATAATTTATGATATATTAAATATAATATAATTGAAAAAAGATTACAACAACACAAATATCAGATTATTAAACTTATTTCAAGTCAAATGTTACTAAAATCGCAAACAAAAAAATTCTTGTTCTATTCGCAGATAATTTTGCTAGCTTCATGAATTCATTTCTCGAAAGTAGCAAAATTATCTGGTTTGGCTAGATTCCGCAAAATTTCACTTGCTAAGATGTCATTTTTAAGTGATCAGACTAGTGCCATTATAAAGGCAGACACATTTCCATATCAACCGTTTAAAGGAGATTATTACATTAAAAAAAAAAAAAAAGTTTTACAATTCAGAAAGATATAGAAATCAGGAAAGACCATGGTGTTAGAAGGTGTCTCCAAACGTTTTACTGGCAGTGTGTGTATATGTAATAAAATAGAATAATAGAGTCAGGAAATGATAGGAACTTGAAGCCAGGGAGATGTTCCATTTCAGTTTTGTTAATTTAGATGGGACAGTCTGCTGATTTTTGATTTCTGGAAACCTCCAATGAGCTCTTTGGATTTCCTGCTCCTAAGGGTGAGATTGTTCGAGGAATATCATGCTGATACACAAGCCGACTCATCACTCAACACGTTAGTGACGTGCTCTCTCACCGTGGTATCATCTTCATACTTGATGATCATGTTGAAGTTATGCGGAGGCACACACTCATGGGTAAACAATGTAGTTGATGAGTACCATGAGTAGAGCAATGAACTCAACACACAACCCTGTGGAATGCCAGTGTTCAATATGAGGATAGAGGACATGTGATTGCCCAACCTGACAAATTGTGGTCTCCCCATTAGAAAGTCCAGAATCCAGCTGAAAATGGAAGGGCTGAAGCCCAGGTGTTTGAGCTTGGTGATCAGTGCAGTGTTCTGTATATGATTGTGTTAAAAGCAAAGCTAAAAACAATGAACAGCATTCTGAGATGTGTGTTGCTGTTGTTCAGATGAGAGAAGGCTGAATGAAGTGGAGTAGAAATGGCATCCTCTGTCTAACAGTTATTATGCCATTATGGCCAATATGGTGGCTCACACAGATGCAGCAGCTCATGACTCTTCTACTCAGGGCTGCTTTTGTGTACTTTGGTTTATGTCTATGTTTGGTGTTTGGTATGTCAGGTCGCTGTCTAATGTTTTGTTCTACTGTATATGTATATAGTCCATTAAATTACACTGCTTTTGGAAGTTGCACTCCTTACAATCCCTTATCAGCCGATTGAAGCATTTCATCATAATGGGGTTAGTACAACCAAGTGAAAGCAATTCAAGCATGCTGCAGTAAAAAGCTTTGATATGTATACATCTTCAGCCATGTAGGAATAGAAGCCTGGCCTGGTGACAGGTTGAAGATATCGATGAAAACCTGGTATGTTGTCAGGACCAGCAGCCTTACATGCAACTACTTTACTTACCTAACAATCGTCTTAGTGCTGATTACATATCTGGAGGAACAGTCGTCTTTGACAAAGTGAGAATAGATCTGATTCTGCTCATTAGTGAGGCACTGATGGTTGGGAGAATCTGTGTGGGCTTCAGCCTAGCTCTCAGGCCGCATTGCTTCCACGTCTCGGCCAGGTTCTCTGCAAGCAAAGGAGGGTCAACAGTCCACGGTCCTGACGATTTCCTGAGGATTTCCTGAGGATTTCCTTAATAATTGCTTAATATGCAATCTGTGCAACTTCAGCTGATGTCTAACACTGCTTGTCAGCTATAAGAAATACATTATTTTGAGTAAATAAGCTTGCAGTCAGTAGAGTAATAACTACTAAAAAATCTGGGAAGGCACAGCATGTGTGCACCTCATGTTGCACACATGCCACCATCTTGGTCTTACCGTTCATTATACTGTATGAATAGTAATTTACTCACACTTGAAATGAATATAAATGAATATTTTGAGATACTGTATTATCTTGAGCTGTACATGTAATGGATCTAGAATATATGAGATGTTCACATTTTTAATTACGAAAACACAATTTCTGATGGACTGTATATATAAACTCTATCATGAGTACTTTATATTATCAATATATACATATGTCAATTATTTACGGTTATGCACTGTCTAGCATTTCACTTCATGCCGTATTGTGTATTGCTTTGTACAGAATGTGACTAATAAACTGTTTTTATACAAATTCAAATAGAAGACCTTAATCAGAAAAGTAGAGTTTACAAAATTTTTGCTCTAAAGTGAAGCAGTTCTAAATGAGATTTTTTGATCAGTGGCAAACAGAAACCTGAAAAAGAGGATACAGGTACAGGGAAAAGTAAGAGAATAGGGATTGATGTAACTGTTATTTTGGCATTGCGTATGACAACCTCAGCATGTCTCTAATCTTTTTTAATTACTACAAACCTCCCCCTGTCCCCTTCAATTCTATTTTCATCACCCGCAAGTGGACTGACCCCCATCATCAGTGAAAGGAAACAAAGCCGTGCTCTTCCTGCGGCTGTTGCACCAAGGCATTGAAAGATTACATTCATTATAGCAATCCAGCACTGGGGAAACGGCAGCACGGCAGTCTCCTTTTTTCCACCCTGCCACATCAGACATGCCAGAATCTTATTGTGTTTGTGTTGCTGGAGACTGATGCAGTCTTGTGTGTCTCTACAGGCTCACTGAAGCCGAAGCGCAGTGGGAAGAAGAAAGAGCAAGCCCCGCTGGACTAGAGGTGAAAAAAGAAATAACAGTCACCCTTCCCCTGTATTTTTCTGCTCTGAGATGGAAGAGACAGGGGTGGCAGTAGCAACACACGAATGGAAGGACATGAAAAAACGGAAATGAATAATAAAAATAAATAAATAAAAATCCTCCCTTTCCCCCTTGAATTGTAGGTGATTTGTAGAGGTTTAAATATAAATATATACAATAGAATGAAACAAGCTAAATTATGTGCTCTGCTTATTCTACTGGGTTTTCTTTTTTTTTTACTTCTTGAAATTAGTTAAATAATTTGCCAATAGCCCAAGACAATTTCAAGCTTGAAAGGAGAAACAAATTCTAGAAATAGGCTTAATAATCTTATTTTTGTTTAATAAAGGGAAATATTATTCCAAATGACCTATCAAATGCAGTATACAATGTTTGCAGTGTTTTTGCAGATACAGTAATTTTTTCCATAAGGGGTGTTCAAGTTAAACAGCGGCTTATGATAGCTCTGACTTCAAGCACAGTACAGTGATGAAATGCTTAGCTTTAGCAAAACATTTGAATAGTGCAAGTCGTAAAGAATGCCATGTGTCCGTGAACAGGGATCCTGGCTGAGGCGGCTCAGAGAATAGAACACCTGATCTTTGAAAGCCGATGGATAACTTGTCGCCAACTTGCAGACGAGGAGGCATCTGTCTGTAGGAACTGTACACACATTCATTCACAAACACCACTTGTACATTACAGGAACTCAGCTTGGAGTTATTTCGACATCCCCCGTACAGTCCTAATCTTGTTTTGTGTAATTTCCATACGTTTGGGTCATTAAAGTAATTCCAAGAAGGCCAGTGGTTTAGAACTATATCAGGCAGTTCTGATCATGGTGTATCCATCTAGTATTGAGAAAACTTTCTATGTTGATCCAAGCACAATTGAATTAGTGTAGCTGGGCATTATATAGAGAAATAAGGGTACACCAGAACTGAGAGAGTTATCCTGCACATTCAAAAGTTCTAGTTTGACTTGAACATTCCTTATATTTATAAGTGATGCTACAACAGAACTATTTCAAGCTATTTCAATTAGTAAAAAAGTGTAGAAATTAGTCTAATAATCTAATATTTGGTTTACTATAAATGTATGATCACACTTTAGATATAAATAATAATCAGATTTTTTGCAGTGTGTCCAAATTAAGTGTGAAACCAGCTTAAATGTTTGTAAGATCTATCTATCTATCTATCTATCTATCTATCTATCTATCTATCTATCTATCTATCTATCTATCTATCTATCTATCATATTTCTGCTCCTTCTTACTCAGTTTCACATTAAATAAATTCCTCTACAATCCAGCATTCTGCTCTGTATACTTTACTGTTACATTTGTTGAAACAAACAAAATAAATACTCTCAGTTTTTAAGTATTAAACTGTATATTTTGACTTATCAGTATAGAGCAGTTAAAAATGTTTCTTCCTTTCATGATACATGCATAAGAACACAAACCAGGCTGACTCTTATACCTTTATTAGATAGAATTCTTCTCCAAAAGAGTATAGCACAATATACATTGTAAATTTCAGGTATTTCATTTTATAGTATCATTTATAATTTTCCAAACATCCAAATTTCAGGTTCTGTTTCCTTGAATAAATCATTACCATGACACAATGTACAAACAGCAGGGCAAGTTGAAGAAGGGAAGACTGAGTAGGGTCAAGAAGGAGACAATCATATAAATAATAAGTATGTATTTACATCAACTGTGCCAAACTACAGAGTATGGTCATTATATATATATATATATATA